>JASPKZ010007793.1:0-95000 GCA_030220185.1 Diploptera punctata | reverse complement strand
TTTTTTAGAATAGAATAGATGTATTAATTTGGCCTGGCGGAGTTAAGACCATGTGGCCTTCTCTTCCACTCACCAGGACAAACAAATGTTACATTTAAATACAAAAAAATTACTATAACAGTACGCACTAAACAATTACGTATCTGGTCAAACAGAACAATAATAAAAATAATGTCTAATGATAGAATAAAATTAAACTAATGGCATTATGTATACTCAAAGGAATAACAGCTCGAATCTACTATACATAAAAAGAAAAGAAGAAAACTTATGCAAAGAAAGTAATAAACTCTAATGAATTAATCTATTGCTTATATATAAGACATTAGATACATATATTGACAAACCACAATACCATTATTATTGAATAATAAAAAAAACAAATTATTAATATTTAATTAAACGAAATTAGAACTTTAAGTTTTACTTTTATTTATAAATAAATATCGATTTTCATCAAGTGAACGCCAAATCAATTGATTAATTGATTAAATTATTAATAGTTAAAAAGGTAATATTAGCGAGATGTTTCTGTTAATAAATTTTATTTTCAATTTTTTTTTCTGAAAGATGCTAAAGTTTGGCAGTCTCTGACATAGGATGGAAGAGAATTCCATGTTTTGGCAAGAGAAACTGTATAAGATTTCGAGTAATAGGTAGTGTGATGAGGAGGGATATAAAGGACAATGTACTGAAGGGATCGGGTATCTAATTTGTGTATCGGAGAGTCTAGTGAACCGGTGTGATAAATAGTAAGATAATGATGTGTGCAATATTTTATAGAGAAGAGATAGGGAATGGATGGTTCTACGATCTTGTAGACAAAGCCATGAAAATTCTTGCAGGGATGGTGTAACGTGATCAAATCTGCGAATACTACAAATAAAACGTATGCAAGAATTGTGAACATGTTGATGTCTTTGGGTAAGAACAGTATTTAGGCCAGTATCACAATAATAAAAATAACTTAGAGCAAACGGTAAACCATTTCTAATGCGATTTAATGGATGTATTATTGAGAAGACTGTTTTGCAGATGTTGTTTATTTGTTTATTCCAATTTAAATTTTTATCCATAAATACTCCTAGATTTTTTTTACTGTCTCACTATAAGGGATTTGAACCCCATTAAGTGACACATGTAATACTGTATTTGTATTAATTTACCCTAATAGTCTCGGATGACTCATAATGATTGCTTGTGACTTTCTAGGATTTAACTGAAGTTCATATTTCTCTGCCCATGCAGTTAGCGAGTTAAGGTCCTCGTTAAGTTTGGTTACCGCGTCATTTCAAGAATATTTCTCTGCGTGAACGTAGATCTGGATATCGTCTGCGAATAAATGATGCTTGCAATGTTTTAGAGAGTCAGATATGTCATTTATATAGATTGAAAAAACAATGGGCCGAGCACCAAACCCTGTGGAACTCCAGCTTTACGGTAGGTCCAAGAAGAGCGTAATGTAAAATTTCCTACAACAGATTGCTGGCGCTCACGAAGGTAAGAGTTGAACCATTGTGTGACACTGTTGAAAAGTGAGAGATTTTTCTAGTTTAAGCAACTATAAATCCAAGTCAACCGTGTCAAATGCTTTACTAAAGTCAAGTAGTGTAAGAATAGTAAGTTTTCGATTATCAGATGCCTCGCGTATGTTTTCAAATATGTTTAGTAGAGCAGTATGTATTGTGTCCTGTTCTGAAGCCTGTTGATATTGATCTAAAAGGCAGTATTCAATTAGATAGTCAGTTGTTTATGGACTAATCGTTCCTAAGCTTTTGAAAAGGTAGGTAAAATGCTAATGGGTCGATAATGGTTTGGAGTAAATTTTAACTTTCGGGAGTGGACGTACAAGTTATTGCTTCCATAAGGTGGGAAACGTAGAGGTTTGTAGTGAGGAGTTAAAAACATGAGTTGTTATAGGTAGTATAACGTCGATTATTTTGTTAAGAAACTGCCTCAGTTAACCTTGCTAGCAGAATTACAGGTCACAGCAGATGAGTACCAACAATTCCAGTCCAAATGTTGACGAAAAAACTGTGCTGGTGATTGCGAACAGCAATTGCATGTGGCTTAGCGTAATCCCATATGCGACTATTCCCACTGTTGTAGTAACCATCGAGCATTAAATAGGTCTTGTCTGAGAATAACACCTGTGTAGCAAAGGCAGCATCGTGAACAGTCTGATGTAGGAACCACTGTACACAGTTCATACGAAGAACGAGATCTTGTGGTCTTGTTGCCTGCACCTTCAGAAGGTGGTATGCGTGCAGGTTGTACTGTCACAATACCCTCCAAATGGACTGGTGACTTACGTTCATAACTCGAGTCACAGCACGCATGCTGGTTGAAGGTTTGACAGTAACTCGCTCGACCACAGCGTCCTCAAAATCTGGTGTCCTCACATCACGCCTCCCGTCGCCAAAGGTCCGAGGACGAAAATTCTACGTTTCTGCAATATTAATTGCATAAGTCTCAATTAAAGTTTTGTTGAGATGAAAGCACAACTCTTAAGCAGCATACTGTTGATTGCAGCTTCGTAGGCGGCATTGAACATGTCGTGAATTACACACCACTCTGAGAAAGGAACCGGAAGAGAAAACATTGAAACTTGTATCACGCGTACGCGAAGACTTAAGATAACAAATATTGTAAACCAAATTTTGTGCATGGATGACTACAAAAAATCATTATTTATTAAACAGTCCTCATAGCCGCCAAAAGTGAAAGGCGCTCTTTATAAACTAAGATTCGTTCTGGAAGACTTCATATTACTGTTGTAGCGTAGTGGTAAGTAAACTTTTGAATTGGTATTTTTGAAGTCGTGCGTTAGAAACAAGCTAAAGATTTTTTTTTGGAAAAAAGTATCGTAACTATAGGGCTTTCCTTGTCTATAAAATAGTATTGCTCTTATGGGAACGCTGTTGTCTCTTGAAGCCGCAGGCTGATGGAAATGTAAATCCCCATTCTTCTTATATCATAAGTACAGCGTCAACATAAGTTTACGGCACGATTATCTTCACTATTGCTACTAAAATCTAAATCACGATTATTCTAATGTGGTTACTAAAGAACGACATTAACATTTGGAAGTATGCCATTTCAATTATATACACAAAGTCCTGCTACCAAAACAAAGTAACTTATTTCGTAAACTCTTTGAGATAGAGACATGCGGTTTTTTAACGTATTCTACATCTCTCAAAGTTTTGTTTACATTTGTTGCAGATTGTGATTTAAATGAGAATTACGACACTACAGCAAAAGGTCCAATGTGTATGGTGATGTGCTGAGTCTGGCAAATCACCAGTAACTCTTCGGCGAAATTTCCGCCGGCAATATTGAAGAGATCCTACATCCAAATAATCCACAATTAGATGGTCCGAGAAATTTCTAGCGACTGTCGGTGTAATGGACGTACCAAGGAGAGGACGACCAGGTGTGAGCCAAGAAACTATCTACAATGTGCAACTTACATTTTAACGCAGCCCTCAAAAATCGGTTTGTCGTGCTTCACGGGAACTGAATTTACCAAAATCAACCATTCATATAGTCCTGCATAAGCGGCTACATCTTCAGGTCTATAAAGTCAAAGTACTCATGTGTTGCTGCCAACTGACTTTCCTCAGCGTGCTGAATTTGCTGATTTCATGCTGAACGCAACTGACGAAGACAATGAGTACCTGCAGAGGGTGATGTTCTCTGATGAAGCGACTATCTTTGTATCTGGACATGTTAACCGCCATAACGTCCGGATATGGGGGTACTGGTGATTAACCAGACTCAGCATACTACCGTACACATTGGCTCTTTTCCTATGGTGTCGTCTTTGTCGTTTAAATTACAATGCGCAACAAATGTAAACAAACCTTTGAGAGATATAGAATATGTTGCATCAAACCGCATGTGTCTATCTGAAATAGTTTACGAGATAAGTTACATTGTTTTGGTAGCAGGACTTTGTGGACACCCTGTATATTAGGAGATATAAAGGAGATTTATATATACTTTTTGGCAAAATCACATAAGCATATCCTCTGTATTTTTTCTGTTTGACCTTAATAATTCAAATAACAAAGATTATTGCGATAGGATCATGACAACCCGTGCCGACTTCATGCCAAACATAAGGCCTGAAATGTGTACAGGGTAGTATAGGATTCTAGAACTAAAAGCTCATTTAGTAAATAAAACATCGGTATGCCCAAAACGTATGATATTTACTATTTTACAATTAAAAAAATATTGTTCAAATTTTATTCGCCTTAGTTAAAAAGTACTGGCCTGTTTCGAAGCAAGTCTGTTGCCTTGCGCCTACGTACACCAAATTGTACTTGGAACTCTTTTAATATTATATATATATATATATATATATATATATATATATATATATATATAAATAGAGATGGTTTGCGTTAAAAATAAAATGGATGGATTATTTGGGTCACCCTAATAATAATAATAATAATAATAACAATAATAATAATAATAATATATATATATATATACACACACACTTTTTATAAATTATAATCTACCATTAAAGAATAAAAACAGATTATATACTCGAGTAATTTAATAATAATTCACGTAAAATAAAAAAAAACAACGCTGTGTATGCCATAAAACTGTATGATACATAATTTGAGATAGGTAACTATGACGCCAAAATAAAATGCCTCCTCGCTCTAAGATTTTTTTTTTCTTTCTTCTCATAAACTAAGTGCTGTTCTGTAGAGGGTTGTCACTGAAAAATTGGGAGATCTGCGTCATTGTTAACTGTTTTTATGATGGTCACGAATTTCATGGATTGTGGCCACAAAAATGCCAGTAGCTTCAGAATATTTTCGCTGAGTAATTTACACATGATATATTAGTTGGGCATTCTTCTTTGATCACGGCTGCACGTGATGAATCAAGTTTCGTTGAAAGGAGATGGTTCACTGGCATTTCCGCTATCCGCTGTTTCGGTATTTGAGTTACCCCTGACTTTATGATTGGGTGATACTAAAACTTCATCAAAGCGGAATCGCATGGGACCAATTTTTTTTCCACATTAGACAAAATTCCGCATTATAAAAAACTAAAACTTATTAATAATCTTAGATATAGAGTACCGTTGGGGGGCACGCCGTAGCGTAGTGGTTAAGGCACTGCGCTACAAGCCGGAAGGTCGAGGGTTCGAGTCCCGGTGGGGTCAGGATTTTTAAACTGACCCAAACCTTCTGGCGGCACTATGGCCCTGGGGTCGACTCAGCCTCTAACTTAAATGAGTACCAGACGCTTGCTCTGGGGTAAAGGCGGCCGTCACGCAGGGCTGACAACCCGGCTGACATCAAGTGCCGATTGTCAAGAAAAAGTGGGAGCCTTAACCTCCTACTACCCCAAGGGCCTCCTGAGGCCTGTAGTGGGATCACTACATATAGAGTACCGTTTATGTATTTTTACGGATCTTGGATAAATTGTTGTACCGCTGCCTTTGAAAAGTGAAGTACAGTAAAAGCTCCTTATTTTCGATTCCTTTATTCTCGGGTTAAAAAATTGCGACTCAGTTCCTGTATTCGCGGCTAAAATTGTTTTTATCCGCGGATCCAGTCGGTATAATAGAAGGATTAGTGTTCTTTATTAACCATCAGCAGTTTTTTTAACTGCAGGCAGGTGCCAAGGCCGCTTTTACATATAGTGATTTAAACCAAATGGTCAAAATTGTATAAAAATAAAACAAATCTTATTGACACTAACTCTAAAGTTCATTGTTAAAAGTTGTTGTCGTATTTCACGTGTCGATATGTACACTCTTAGACACAACCATGAATCATCTCTTCAACGCACATTTCGTCTAACTCCTACCCGGCACAGAGCTGAGTTCAAACTTGGAAACTAGTCATAATTGTGCGGTTCCTGAGCTACTGTGTTATGTGGCATGAACTGAAGACACTCCTACGTGACCTGGTAGGTCAGCGGTAAAGCATGCAGTTACTGTTTCTGTTAATGAAGATCGCAGGTTTGCGTCCTCAATTATGCAGTTCATTTTTATATTTGTATTAAAAGTTTTATGAATTAAATACATCTTATTTTTACATTTGAAATAAATCAATGTTAATGTCGCTATTGTAACAATTACATATACCACATTCAGGGTTTGTTCTAAGTAATTTCAATGTATTGCATTCAATAGACTGTGATGCGCAGACGTCTGCACAAAAGCAACAGCCTATAACAAGTTTGTTTATAATCAATCATATCGTGTTTTACCATGACTCAGCGCACAACAAAGGACATAGGCACAAGGCAAACTTAATGCCTGGCAGATTGAGGGCGGTAATAGATGCTGAGGGTTCATACACCCGATATTGATTTTGTATTTGTTAGTTTTCATTTTATAAGATATTATTTTTCTTTCCTCACTTATTTATTAGAAGGTTTTTAATCCATCTTTTTGTGTGTTTTGTGTGTGCAATAAAGCCATAAAACTCAAATATAAAATTAAATGTGAAACTATATTACAGGCGAAAGGCTATTCTAACATTCAGTTTAAAAAGTAGAAGGGGAATCGAACCCGTGAGGTTACGAACGCAGATGATGTCTGTTAGATCTCTCGACCACGGACACACACTAAGCCAAACTCTCTGTTTCAGGTTGCTTGAGTGTGCACTGCGTTAACTAGCAAATAACCCAGAACAATTACTTGAAAACGTGTTGATGTGAATACGGCTTCTGCGAGCGCTCATGAAGTTTCACGATCGGTCGATAGTATCTGCGGATGACTCATTTTTTTGTCTAAGGGTGTACTTTGATAAGTGCCTCCAACGCCACGATCGGTATATTGTTGTTTCAACTTGTCATTGCAATAATTTTGATTGAATAACACGTTTCTCTTGTGCTTTGTTCCCAGTTTATAATGTCGAGTAAAAGGAAAGAAAAATTAGTACCGAAGAGAAAAAAAAATTCTGTTGCCGCTTAAAGTAAAAATAGAAATGATTGACCGTTTATACATGTTGGCAAGTCGTTTGCATGTATATCGCGCTGTTTCAATGTTAATGAAGCAAGAAATCCGAAGACAAAATAAGGAATTTTATCGCAGAATTCACAGCTGAATATCAATCTTAATTTAAATACCTTTTAAAAGCTGCATAACAGAAAAATATATAGGCATATATATATATATATATATATATATATATATATATATATATATATACTAAGTTCTTTAAGTCCTTACCTGAACCTGAAAGTAATAATTAATAGAAATTGTTCAAAATCTCTCATTAATTGATTTAATGTTTATTTTATTTTGTAACCTTGGAACGTATCCCCTATATACCCATACAAATAACCATTCCATATTCGCGGAACATATCCCCCGCGAATAAGGAGCTTTTACTGTATAGTACACATGAGTGACTTCGACGGTAAAGCGCGAAAAAACAGGTTTCATCAGCGTTAAAAATATCTCTTAGGCACGTATCCTGATATTAAAGTTTGCAGTTTCGGTTTCCGTTCATTAACTACACTTACGTCCACATCTTTGATTCCGCCCAAATTTTATTCTACACTACATAGTGTTGTCTTTTAAAAGAGTCCAACCAACCTAAAGATGCCTTGAAATTGTTATTCTCTAGGGATTTAGCAATAGCTAGAGCTAGACTTTCGAGCATCGGTCCGGAAATTTGGAGATTTATCTTCACCAAACACTTTCACTTTTTCGTTTAATGACAATGATACATATGTTTTAGCCATCTTTATTTCGTAAATTCAAAACGCTACCCCTGAAACATCGGTCTCAGAATTTAAACTATTTAAGATTTTACAGTGCAATGGTTATTTGTAAGACAGGTATCGGTATTTCGCATAACGGACAAGCAGTGACGCCGAAATAAAATTTCAGGTACAGGTTGAATTTCTAATTCACCCAGCGGCAGGAATCGTTCCTTATTATTTTTTTGGCCTAACGGGTAGCCTGTATAATGGAGTGGAAACTAATATATTTCTCTGTCTGTCCGCTTCATAAAATTTTGTTTCATGAATTGTGCAGAAATATCTTTCCGTTTCCGTATTGGACAGATTCCGTTTTATGCAGAATAAATACACGTAAAATTACTATTTTTGCCGGGACCAATGAATTTGTTCACATTGGACAGATTTCCGCATTATTCATGTTCCGGATTAAACAAGTTTTACTGTATTATTTTTTTCATAAACCAAGCTCCCATTTCCTTGCAAAGTTGTAGGTGAAACTAATTAACATAATTGTTATATAATGGCGCTGTGCATCAACTGTAGGCCTATATATACAGGGTGTATAAAAAAGGATGGCGCAAACTTATATGGCTGAAAGTACACGATAATAGAAGCAACAATGTCCCAGTAAACATAGGTCCGCAAACGAGCCGTTTGCAAGTAAATTATGAATGTATAGTTACAAGCCGCCACTGACGGCATTATTTGTAACATCGTAAGGTTTACTCCTTGCACACTAGAAGCCGTCCAATGTTCTTTGTTTACAAACTTGAACATTGCCGAGAGGTGGAGTTGTAATCAAACCATACACGCAGAACGTACAGGACGGATATAGTTCACAATCTCAAAAGGTATCAGTCTCGTCTGAGGAGTGCCACTTGTGCTGTGTTGTAGTTAAAATGGAACCTTGCAGTAACGAAGAGTATGCGGATATGCATTTCATATACGGCAGGGTTAATGGAAATGCACGGGAGGCTGCACGCTTGTATCAAGAAACATATCCCGATCGAAGACACTCCGAAAGTCGTACATTTACAAGAGTCCATCAGCGCCTGAGAGAAAATGGAGGTTTTGCACATGGCAGAGCAGTAAGGCAGGCTTGCTCGAATTACGCCTGAGGCTGATGATATGGTGTTGGAAGCAGTACAGCTCTCTCCAGGAACCTCGACGAGAAGAATTGCCACACAAGTGCGTGTACTAAGCCACAGTAGTGTATGGAGAATTTAACAGCGCAATTTACTGTACCCTTACCACCTCCAACGAATTCAATGTCTCAATGACGCGGAATTTGTTCCTAGAGTGATGCTTTGTCAGTGCATGCAACAACAGACTGTAGTCTACCCTCGTTTCGCATGTAACATTTTAATTACAGACGAAGCAGGATTCACACGCGATAACGTTTTTAATTATCATAATACACATTTTTGGTGTGAAATAAACCCACATGCTGTTCATGAGTCACCACATCAGTACCGTTTCTCACTGAATGTGTGGTTGGGGGTACTAGGTGATCATCTCATTGGGCCACACATTCTTCCACGAAAACTTAATGGACAAAGGTACCTTAGATTTCTGCTGCGTCACCCTCCAGGATTGCTTGAAGAATGTTCCCCTTCAGCAACGTCAGAGTTTGTGGTACATGCATGATGGAGCTCTGGCACATTTTGCTGCTGCTGTGCGAGGGCATCTAACGCGCAGATACGGCCAGAGATGGATAGGTCGAGGCGGATCTGTACCTTGGCCTCCAAGATCACTTGATCTAAATCCTTTGGATATTTGTGTCTGGGGTCACCTCAGAATCGAAGTGTACAGCACATCCGTTAACACGATTGAAGAACTGGAGCCGAGAGTTGTACATGCATGTCAAGAATTCAGAAATGATCCAAGGATTTTCGAAAGAATTCGACATTCATTGCAGAGACGAGCGCAGTATTGCATCCAGATGCAAGGAAGACACTTCGAACACCTCTTTATACAGGTAACTCATATGTGAAATGAACTGTGAAATGTGAACTAAATGAGATGAAAAATTAATGGTAAAGCCTAAATTCAAATTAATTTGTACTAACTAGGACAATGTTTACAATGGAAGTCAGTGGCGGCTTGTAACCATACATTCGTAATTATCTCGCAAACGGCTCGTTTGCGGACCCATGTTTACTGGGACATTGTTCCTTCTATTATCGTGTACTTTCAACCATGTAAGTTTGCGCCATCCTTTTGAAACACCCTGTATATACTTCAAAAAGGCATATGATTAAATTAAGAGAGGAAGTTATATATTATCATGTTGGAATTCGGAATTTCTAAAAGTTTAGCCTGTGTCTAAACGGTATAAAGAGTAGAGTGCGCGAGGGCAGGCAGTTTTCGGATTCATTTGAAATTCACTCTTCAAAGAATTTTGTATTAGATCATGTCATCACATTTTTAGAGGATGAACAAGACATTGCAACTCGATGGTATTAATGAGATGTTAGCTTCTGCTGATGATGTAGTATTATTAGGCGACAGTGACGATATACTAAGCAGCAACACGCACACACTATTGTGAAACACTATGAAATTGGGACTGGAGGTAAACATAAATTAAACTAAATATATGTTCGCACATAAAAATAAATTATATAAGGAAGTGGGAAGCTAATGATGAATGAGTGAAATTTTGAAGAAGTGGCTGAATTCAAATACCCAGGAACAATAATTACACATAGGAATGAGATGCAAAAAGAAATTAAATATAGGCTCAATTCTGGAAGTGCATGCTATTATGCATCACAGAGACTCTTGTCCTAACTCCTCTCAAAAAACGTTAAATTGAAAATATATAAAATATTTATTCTCCCAGTTAATTATATGGATGCGAAACATGAACTCTAACTTTAAGGGAGGAAAGGAGATTATGAGTGTTTGTGAATAAAGTTCTTATGAACATTTTTGGATCAAAGAGAGATGAACAGACAAGTGAATCGAGAAGACTAAATAGGAGAGTATACTTAATCTTTATAGGAAGCCTGATATAGTAATAATTTAGTCTCGTACACCAGAATGGAATGTTTTGTATTGCCATTGTGCAATAAACTGCTTTTAAACTTAATTTTAATGAAACGATGAACATTCTCCATTCCTCTGGTTTATATTAAATACTTATTTAATTCATCAGTCTGTTCATACTTTTGCAGGCAGAAACACAACAGTAATTTTTAGACAGTAATATTGCTTGGTTTCACTATTTGTCATAATACTAATTGTTTATTGCCCTAGCACGCTAGCCAGTCGGTTCCTACTTGTTTTAGGATAGAGCGCTGAGATTCTTACCTATATAGGGCCCGGCAGGAGATTTGCGTGGAAAGCAGACGATAGTCCACAATTAAATCACGTTATTTCTTTAGTTGATAAAACTAAAATGCACTTTACACTTGATAAATAAAAATGTACTGTCACGGACGTTCAGTATCCTAAACTTACGAGGACTCGAGCTATCTGATGAATTAGAAATCGAGGGAAATTCTTACTAAGTCCCGTAATTGATACTTCAAGACATTTTTTAACAAAATACAGTTTAGACCTTCTCTCCTCGAGCTAATAAGTGAAGTTTCGTTGGTTTGTCCTCGTGAGTATGGCACCGAAATCAGGACCATTTATTTCCATATATGATTGTTACATCCTAACTCTGATTTTTATTGGCTAGAATTTTCAATTACATGTCTCCTAGGGGGGTAAATTTATTAAAATCCACTTACATTTGTTTTTTCTTCCCAAGGGTAGTGGAGCGATGTTTACCAATGATTGGACTTTCACAGTTGTAATTTTTTTAAGCCTGAGTTTTCTCAAACGTGATGTTTTCAACCAAACCCAGCTTAAGAATTCTTAGTCGAATTGAAGGCTACATATTTATGGCCCTTCCCATTAAGGTACCCTTCTGATAACTATGGGAAATTTCTCCTTTAATTTACTTTCTATATTCCTGTTCATTCTTTGTTTATTAATGAATTATATTTATTAATCATTTACTAAATTAGGGGTCACATATTATCGTTACAGCTTATCGTTCATTTTCTGAACTCTGAAATCTTCGTATCTTTAACTAATAAGTTCCATTCATGTAATGTAGAGATCAATAGTTCAGCACGTTGCTTGGAAAGACCTAATCCCTAATTAGATCACTGAGTTTTTATTGTTGTATTAGATGTGGTGGTTTATGAATTTTGTGTATGTAGGTGGGATAATTTGAATCGAATGGTGGATTGAGGAATCTAATAGCTCGTGTTCATCTGCAATGACATAATCTTCTCCACTGGGTGGAGGGATAGGGACAAGAAGTACAGGAGAATGTGGCACTGGTCTTATGGCTGATGGAGCATTTGTATACACGATTTTATCTTTATTTTTCCTTGGAAAGCCCTGTTTAGGTAATGTAGAAATAACCGTCTTCCAGATGACGGTAGGCTGTCGCCAAATCATGAGGACAGCAAAAGACATTTTGTTATTTTTGTACCGCAACCACTCTGGTAACTTCACGTAACACGTTGCACTATACATGTGTGGTGTCCAATTTTTGTCTTATTCGCCCATTTTACAACTAAAATACAATTAATGCAATTTTTACATTTCTGCATTTGATCGACGTTGTGATTTCAAAGTTAATTCATCAAAAACATAGCAGAAACTATTTGGAGAATCTTTACATGAACGACGATTGCGATACATTTTTAACAGAATACTGGTACCAATCACAACACTCATTCAACCCACAGCGCGTTTCAAATTGAATCGCAATGAACAGAAGTGGTATGTAATGTGTGTAAAAGATCCACTATAAGAAATGAACAACTTTCAAATTGGGTAGATTTTAATAATTTTTATACGATTCTCTAACTAAAAGAATTTAAGTTTCTAAATATTGGCGTGTAGGGACTTTTTAATACCATATTCATAATCAGCAGATACAAATTATATAAAAAAGAGTTATTCCTGTCAATGTTATAAAAACTTTGTTGAATAGTGCAAATTTTGAATCTCCTCAGATAGACCATAGATAGTAGGCCTATTTGTAATGCAGTTAAAGAAAACTGTCTTCTTTGTTAAATAGCAAAGATTGACGGGAATGCAGCGAATGTTCCCATTATAAATAAAACGTGTATAAAACTTTTCTGAGAAGAAATCTTAAATAAACCTCCACTCTTTGGGATATAGTTTGTTATAAAACGTATTATGCGGCAGGAATGTCTCGTTAATACACTAAATTTTCTTCAGGAAAAAAAAAAGTTTCTTCTCACGAAGTCTGTAGTGTGGAAAATATCGTACCTTCTTCAGACAATAGTTTTTCTTTTAATCGAGAGCCTAACAATTCTACTTATTTTTAAGGTAAACTTAAATCCCGCAATATATATTTAAGCTCACTTTGATTACAGCATTTATCATCAGAACTTTCTGGTTCTTAGATCTCCGCTGGAGATTCACTTCTACTGCATACATATAAGTGATTGAGAGAGTACTGAAACAGAAATAATAATAATAATAATAATAATAATAATAAATGTAATAATAAATATAATAATAATAAATACAATGATAATAACAATAATAATAGTACATGTTTTATTTAAACTGGCAGAGTTAAGACGTTGGGCATTACCTGCCTCTCAACCAATACGTACAGCAGCTTGACTACATTAATTTCAATATTACTGTCGTAATTAGTTGATATGGCTCGGAATAAATCCCATCGTTATGTCTTCTTAGTTAAAGCGACCCTGGTGTAATCCGAAAAGAAGTTCACTAATAGGGGTACACGGGGATTTCATAGAGAAAAAATTTGTGTATGCTCCTGTATTGCCTAAGTAGCACGGTTATTACTTATTAGTGTGCCAGTGCGTTAAGATGGAGATCTCGGTTCAAATCCCAGTTTAAGCAGAATTTTTTCTGTGTAGTTGTATGAACTATTTCTTGCGAACTGCAAATCTGAGTAAATTAATTTCAGTATTACGTCAGTAAAGTAAGCTTTACAAAACATGTTTATACCATAAAATTAAAACTCGAATTTATATACAGGTTGTAAATGAATTATACAGCATAAATTTAACTACGCATAAAGGGGTATTATATAAGTGTTTTGAGATAATGAACTAATGGTCTACGAATAAAAATTTCGAAGTTATGATTCAATTTTTAAAATGGTTGGCACGCCACTGAATATACTGAACAATAAAAAAGGAACTTTTTTTTGTATCAGAAAAAATATGTGATCCTGATAGTGTTTATTCTCCTGAATTCAAATATTTTCTACATTCGTAACTACACAATATTCGAACATTCGGACTCACCTAGAAAGTAAGAAATGACGGTTTTCTGCAATATTTTGCCTGTGGAGCATCCCTCTTGATGGTCCAACAATAATCGGCCAGGATATTAGGATTCCATGTGCCTTGGTATCTCTTTTCTATAGCTGAAATCTCCTGATGAAAGTGTTCCCCGTGCTCATCGCTCACTGCGCCAAGATGGACAAATGGACGAAAAAACGTTTATTAAAAAATAATTATTTAAATCCATTAATTGAAATTGAAACAAAAACTGTGGGTGATGGAGAAATTCCGAATACATATTTGAAAATGCCATGAAAATTGAATCAAGTACAAAAATTGGTACTCATGAGACAAAAATCATGCTGACCAGTGTGATTTCAAATTAAAATGGATATAACATGATACAGAAACTGAAACTTCCAACAAGCATGCATGCGCCTTTAGCTCAGTGGCTATAGCAGTCTGATACTGATGTGAACGCAAGATTGATGCATCGAAACTACCTACAGTACGTGTACAATTTTTTTATTTCTTTCTGCCTTTATTAAGTACGTACTGTAAATTAGTTACGTGCGTAGATTTACTTTTGGTTTAATTGTTTATCCATTATTTTACAGAATACGGTAATGGAATGTCGGCGCAGTACACGAGTTACAAAACTATCGATGTACGTATTGTACAGACAATTGTCTGAAAGGTTGTAACAATAATGCGCATACTGTAGAGTGCAATAGGTTTCGCAAATAAAATGTGTAATTGTACTGTACAGTAATTATGTACTTAGATAAATGATAGTTCAGTGATTAATAACATGAAGAGGTATAGTGTATATATACATGGCATACATAATGTTATTGGGAAATAAATGCAATGCATTTGAGTAAACCAGAAAAGTAAAGCATCTGCAGACTCGATAAAGAAATTGTTCAAATTGGCGATCTCCATTATCACAACACAGACGACATCGGCGACGAAAGGATTCTCGTTCAAGATACCAGGTGTCTCATGGATCACATCACATGCTGCGATTATGCGTGCAACTAACAGTTCATATGTATCAACAGGGGTCGCATACACCAGTGTTTTCAGATGTCCCCACAAAAAATAATCAAGTGGACTGAGATCTGCAGAGCTAGGTGGCCACACTACAGTTGGACTACCTGTTCCTATCCAACGGCCACGATACACTCCATCCAAATAATTTCGCATATGCCGGCGAATGACACCATTTAATTTCTGGGGAAGAAGGTAGGGACCAAAGATGTGGTCAGAAATTACGCCTATCATACGTTCACCAAAAATCTCGGCTGGTGACTCCTCTGGAAGATGGCATGAGGATTTTCATAATCTCACACATGACTGTTCTTAGAGTTCAGAACCAGCCCATCCCTATTAAATACTGCCTCATCTGTGAATAATGCCAAAGAAAGAAGTGCCGTGGCTGCAGCAAAGCCAAATTACAAAATTGGGCCCGTTGAGCGATGTCCAGAGGCTGTAAGACTTGTAATTTTGGCAGATGAAAGGGATAGAGCTGGCCTTCATGCAGGACTTCCCATACACCTTGATGATTCGTACCCATTACACGTCCGATAGCACGAGTACTAGTAGAAGGTTCCTCTTTCACCCTATGAAGAACATTTTGTTTAAAATCTGCAGTACGACGCGTACGTCTTTCACCGGCGTCTACTCTGTATACCTTCAACGTCCCATGCTCCCGCAAACGCCTATCAACAGACTCGAGGGTTGTTCTGTGAGGATGGCGTCTATCCGGATACCGCTCCGTGTACATGGCAGCAGCTCTTACACCATTACCTTGTGCTACACCATAAATCAGATGCATATCGGCAAGTTCAGTATAACAGTAAAGATGTTCCATGATGCTTTCATGATATGCAACTGAACTGATACTGAAGTAACAGATGTTAATGTAATCACCAAGAGAATAATAGGAATTTTGCGCATGCCCATACTAACAAATTTCAGTGTCAACATATAACAGTATACACGCAGTATACAATAGGAGAATAGGAATTTTGCGCAAGCCCATATTAAACTAATAGTCGCTTCTTGTGATTTGAACCATCAGTGTTCGAATCTTAAATCCATCACTTTGACCATTAAGCCAAAAGTTAACTACACAGATTCTGCGTGTTTCACTCTGTACTAACTTACATACTTACTTACTTACTTACTCACTGGCACTATCGAACCCGTAGGTTCATGGCCGCGCGGACATAAGCTCTCCATACGTCCCTATCCTGAGATAATGATTTCCAATCATTCCCTGTATAATCTACTTCCCTCAAATCATAGTTAATGTTATTCTCCCACCTCATTCTTGGTCTACCAACTGGGTGTTTTCCCTCTGGCTTTCCTACAAGAAGCTTCCATGCAAGTCTTTCATTCCCCATACGTGCAACATGTCCTGCCCATTGCAGTCTACGAGACTTAACTGTTCTTATTATATCTGGCTTCCTATAAAGACCATGTAGTTCATTGTTATGTAGTCTTCTCCATTCACCTGTCTGTTCATCTCTCTTTGGTCCAAAAATTTTCCTAAGTACTTTATTCTCCTTTCCTCCCTTAAAGTCTATGCTTCGCACCCATATAATGTAACTGGCAGAACAATAGTTTTATATATTTTCAGTTTAACATTTTTTTGAAAGGAGCTGGGACATCAAGAGTCTCTGCAATGCATAAGAGCACGCATTTCCAGAATTGTGCCTATGTTTAATTTCTTTGTGCATCTCATTCCTATTTGTTATTATTGTTCCTAGGTATTTGAATTCAGTCACTTCCTCAAATTTTCTTCATTTTGTCATTAGCTGTCCATTTCCATTATATAATGTATTTCTACTCTGTACTAAGGCTCACATTGTACAGATTCTCTAACAACCAGTGCAGTGGCGTGCAATCATCTGCTCAGATCGAAATTTTAAGGAATTTGATAACGCAATATTTCGTAAACGTTGTTGATGAATTTGAGAATAAAGTACTTAGGAAAATTTTTGGACCAAAGAGAGATGAACAGACAGGTGAATGGAGAAGGCTACATAACAATGAACTACATGGTCTTTATAGGAAGCCAGATATAATAAGAACAGTTAAGACTCGTAGACTGCGATGGGCAGGACATGTTGCACGTATGGGGAAAGAAAACTTGCATGGAAGCTTCTTGTAGGAAAGCCAGAAGGAAAACGCCCAGTTGGTAGACCAAGAATGAGGTGGGAGAATAAAATTAACTATGATTTGAGGGTTGTAGATTGTACAGGGAATGATTGGAAAACATAAGCTCAGGATAGGGATGTATGGAGAGCTTATGTCCGCGCGGCCATGAACCTACGGGTTCGATAGTGCCAGTGAGTAAGTAAGTAAGTATGTTGATGAATTATTAGAAATCAGGTTCTCGGAATTAACACTAAGATTTGGAGTTATTCTAGTATAATTTTCTCTTCTAGTATGCTCTCCTGTTGATTTATCTGTATCAAATGTCGTTTTGTTTGATTCCCTATAACTTGCCCGTTTTCCCTCGTAGACCATTAGTTCATTATGTCAAAATGCTTATATAATACCCTTCTATACGTAGTTATATTTATGCGGTATAATTCATTTACACCCTGTATATAACAGAAATGTGTACTTAAATAGAATAGTTTTAAATGTTATAAATAATTTGTAATTTATCAAATAATTAATTTATCACGATAATAAATTACACTGGTGTAGATCTTCCAGAAATGAAAGGTCATTAAGTCAGGGCCATGTGGTTCGGAATGTTAGGATATACAATATTATCTTTCTTGCTTTATGCTAACTGTACAAAAAATAACAGATTCCCTCCATATCATTGGGATATGAAAGGACAATTACTTCCTTTTTCCATTTTTAAAACTCCTCAACTCAACTCTTCAACTCAATTACGACACACTTTACAGGGACACCAATATTTATCCTGTTCTACTAACTTAATACAAATATAATGAATATAAGCGTTATTTACGAAATATGTTACATTCTGTCTATGTTATAGGATTCACATGAATGTAACAAAACATATTTGGATCATTTACACAAGCACGTTATGGCATTATTAACAAAAACCACCAACATATTTATATTCGCAGAAAATTGGGAACTGCTAACCAATAATTTTTACACGACTGAGCTTCTAATTTTAAAACAACTTAGGTTGGGTGCGGACAGATACGAATCCCCATAATAAACAACGGATGTCTTACCCGCAGTTCATTTTCATGTCATTACTGTTTGAAGTGACTCCACGGTGAAAGTGCTTATTAACTGGCCCTCGATCTCTGGCTCCCGAGTTGGCGGACGAATCTGAGTGAGAACATGTTTTCTCGGGATTTATCCCGTTTTCCTTTTACAAGAAACTTAATTTCATTACTTCTCCATAGGCTACGTTTCATCCGTTTCGTTTCATTCAATTTGCTTCTGTGATGTTGGACAGGCCTGTCAGCCGACATCTTGTATGTCACAGACCGACAATAATTGGGGCTTAATCTCATATCATCCCTCGATCTTGAATTACGTCGATCACGGTTAGATGGCTTATTTTTTACACAATATATTTCGTACATTAAATATTGATGTGGGCAGTATTTTAAACTGGTGAACAAGTGAATTCATATTTCAGTTTACCTTTAACCCAGTATACAAATATTTTTTTTGTAATAAAATCATTCCGTCCGAACTATTTGAGCGACTAATAGCCAATAAACTTTTTTATAAAATTCAAGTATTACCTTTTACGTTTTTAATATTGGCATGATCAAATGCAATGACATTTTTGCGTGTTTTCTTCAATTTTGAGTAACTACGCTCTCTTAACTGCAGTATTTGTCACCACCGCACAGTGGACCAGAAACGAAATTTAGCTGGAAAAAAAGCACCCACCCTATCAATTTATATTCTTTTTCACTCTAATATAATTTGTCATATGACTATTCTTCACTTATCTGCAAGGGAGGGTAGAATTCTAAAGTTTATGAAGACAATATAAACATCGGAAGTTGCCGATAGTTAATAACTCATCTGGTCCGCATCCCAGTTGTGTTGATAGCTGTGTTGTTAGAGTTGTGTGTTCAAGTTCAGTGAGCTTTTCTTCTTATTCTGTATGGAGACTTTACCTCGAGGTTTATACTTTTCATTGATGTATTTAATGATTTTCTATGTAACCAGATATTGTGTTCAATACACGTGGAATCATACCTTTGAAACACTAAAAATGTTTCACAATCACCTTATTTTAAATTTAGCTACGAAAAAAACAGCTCTGTTCGGTAATTCACATTTTATTTAGAATATAGAGTCTTTTATGGACTTTAATTTCCGCATAATAACATTTATGCAAATTATTGAGTTTTTTAAATTAACTTTCTTATTACGGGAGGCGGCTAATAACTGAGACCTACCGTCAAGCGCAGTGAATTGTTTGATTTAATATATGAAGAAAAGTGTTCGATAGAGGCAATAAGTGATCATTTAGTAAATAAATTAGAGTTAGAAGGATGTAAGGAGAATGTTTTAATGATATTAAATATTTGTATGTGTGTTTTTTTAAAGCGATTTTCTCAAATGTAGGAAGTTGTGTGCGAGAAAAAAATATTTCCACTGAAGTATTTGATTGGCTAGAAGTGAATGTTAACTTTCCCGTTTTTAAGAATTTAGAACAATGACAGTATTTGTAAAATCCTGTTCCATCTGCTTATGGAATTGGAAGACCCAAAATTTCTTTCGAAGAGGCTGGAGTAAAAAAAAAAAGAAAACAATCACTTAAGCTTGATTTTTCTTGCGGCGAACTTGCTCTTGCAACAGAAATGTCACAATGCCACTCTGGCAATGTGGTAAAGGAGATACGGTTGATGTTATAAAGATATTACCGGAAAAAAAGCAAAAAAAATATAAGGAACATTTTACAAATCAGCCCGCTCAACTCCCCTCTCTTATATGTTGTATGAACATTGTCTTTTTTGACAATACAATTTCAAAACAGCAATATATTAACATGCGACTAGGTGCCAAAAGGAGAGGTTGTGATATTTACCCACCCTATAATGCTACTAGGAAGGCAAATATGTTATGCTACCCTTCCCAAGACCATATTAAAGTGACAGATATTTCAGCAGAAATAAATACTATAATATTTTTTAAAAATTTTTATTCCAGCCTCTTCGAAAGATATTTAGAATTTTCCAATTCCAAAAGCAGATGAAACAGAATTTTGTAAGGACTATCATTGTTCTAATAACGGGAAAGTTAATATTCACTTCTGACCAATCAGTATATTTCAGTAGAAATCTCTTTTTTTCTCGCCCACAACTTCTTACGTTTTAGAAAATAGCCTTTAAAAATATATATTTTTTAATATATTTTAAAACGTTCTAGGTATATCCCCTAACTCTAATTTACTTACTAAACGCTTACTTACTGCCTCTATCGACCACTTCTCTTCATATATTAAATCAAACAATTCTGTGCACGTGACGGTAGGCCTCAACTGCTGGCCGCCTCCTGTAATAAGGAAGCTAATTAAAGAAATGCAATAATTTGCACACGTTATTGTGCGGGAATTGAAGTCCATAAATCACTTTATATTACAACTAAAATTTGTACTACTGTTGAGAACTGTTTTTTTTTCGTAGCTCAATTTAAAATAAGATGATTGTATAATTTTTTTAGTGTTTCGAAGGTATTGTTCCACGTGTATTTAATGCAATATCTGGTTGTATAGAAACACGTTAAATATATCAAAAGTACAAACGTTGAGGTATCCATATAGAATAAGAAGAATAGCTCACTGGACTTTAATACAATCCATCTATAGTAATTCTGCCCGAGGGCAAGTCTTTCACTGCAATCATAGCATTTTCATTGCTATGTTTTGCAACTTTACTAGGGAATTATAGGTGAGGTAGCTTCCCGTTGCTTTCCACACCGGTGTAGGATGATAATGATGATGAGGATGACGATGATGATGGTGGCCGGATGATTTTCGGGGACCGTTGGTCCCTAAGCTTCTTGACATTTGTCTTACAGGTGAGGAAAAGCCCCGAAAAAAACCTCACCCAGGAGCCTGTCACGACCGGTAATCGAACCCGGGCAAGTTGCGTGGCAAGGCAGCATGCTACCGCGAGACCAGAGCGGTGGATTTTAATATAAAACGTATTTATTTCCACAGCTCGGAACACAACAGGGATGCGGACCAGAGAGTTCTCAATTATGGCCAACATCCGATGTTTATATATTGTCTTCATAAATTTTAGAATTCTACCCTCCTTTCCAGATAAGTGAAGAACAGTCATCCAGCAATCATATTAGAGTGAAGAAAGATGAATTGGTGAGGGTGAGTAAAATACTATTTTCCAACTAGATTTCGTATCTGGCCCACTGTGACCTGTGCATTATTTTGCTTACATGATTTTTATCCTTACTTACTGAGCGAACTAATTTAAACATACGTCAGTCCCATGTAGATCTTTTTGTAAGTAGAAAGTGGAGTGTATCCATCGTCATTAGTAATATAATACGTACAGGCAGTGGATGAAATATGTGAAGTACTGCTCGTACGTCCCGCGTCCTAACCGAACTTTGTAAGGGGGCAAATACGGGACATGTGCTGGTAAACCTTGAGGTTTTATTTTTTTCGTATTGTTACTAATATTATTTTTATTATAATTTATTTTTAACTTTATTATTTACCAGTTGTGAAAATAAAACCAGACATTAGTGTAGCCTATATCCTCAGCCAACTGAATCCAGTTCACATCTCCCATATCCAATTCTCCAAGAGCATCACAATATTAACCTCTCACCTTTCTAATTGTCTGTTCCAAAAATAATTCCGAAAAAACTACTGTCACCCATTCTACAACATGTATTGCCCATTGCACTCTCCTAAACATAATAACCCTGACAATAATAGGACAACGATATATATATATATATATATATATATATATATATATTGTGGAGTTTCATTTAGTTGAACTTCCTTCATTTGCATCCCTTATCGGAATATACGCATTAATTCCATTTTCGCATAGTTTTAGGCCTATTTTATTTTCTTCCATTAATCTGAGAGGCCATATTTCGTTCCCAAAGAGTGTCACAGTAAGATTATAGTTATTAAAATTTATTCTTGGAAAGTCTTCTTCTTCTTAAACTTAATTTGTAGGATTTTCATCCTGTTTATTTCCAAAATCACTCCTCGGAGGAAGACGTACTGGATGTACATTCACTGTCTATCCATCTCTATTGCTGCAGTCCCAAGGATCAAGCCTCGGATCAAAGACGGAAACAAAATACGACAAACGCCTTAAAAGTCAATGTCAGTAAAACTAAATATACCCTATAGTTACACATACACACAGAAACACACTAGAGGCGTATTAAACGAGCATTTGAACTTAACAAATGTGGGCATTTAAAATAAGTGGGAGTGAGGCGCAGGAAGAAATTAGATATAGGCTCATTTCTGGAATCTCATGCTATTATGTATTAGAAGAATTCACTTCATTCTAACTTCTCTAATATATATATGCATATATATATATATATATGTATATATGTATATAAAACGGCGATCCTCCCAATTATATTACGTTGATGCGAAACATTGTCTCTTACTTTAAGAAAGGAAAAAGATATTACGAGTATTTGAGAATGAAGTGCCTAGGAACATTTTGGTCCAGATAGAGACGAACAGACAAGTGAATGGTAAAGATTAGAGACAGTGAGCTGCATGAACTTTATGGAACACTAGATGTAATAAGAACATTCAAATCTAGTAGACTGGAATGGGCAGGACATGTGACATAAATGAGTATTGAAAATGGGGAATGGCAACTTCTTGTAGGAGAATCAGAGAGAAAGCACCCAGTATGCATGTCAAGAATGAGACGGCAGAATAAAATTACCCACGATTTGAGAGAGTTGAATTATACAGGAAATGAGTAAAATATTACTCACGGTGGAGATGTATGGAGAACTTGTCCCCGCAGCCATGAACTCCGGTTCGATAGTGACATTGATTGGGTTAGTTATTATACTTTTACACAAAGGCGAGAAGAGATTTATCAATACAAATTTACTGATAAGTGTCTCAGGGAATTTTGGAGAGACATTGCAGTGAATTTAAAAAAAAGAGTCTATTTTGAGCGACCACCATTCTTTTGAACGTAATTTACTTATTTTAAATTCACAGTTGTTAGGTTACAGTAAGATCGTTGTGGAATACACTGAGAGGGACCGTACGGAAGTTTGTTCGAGATAAAGATGTTTTCATAATTTACAATACGAACCTTTCAGCAGGAGGAACAAACAAAAACCTGAGGGAACAAATATCAGCTCAGCAAAACCCTATATGTATTTTGTGATTTTTTAAAGTGACGGAAGAATTCAGGTTACCTAAATAGAATAATAATGACCATGAAAGTTACGATATATAGAGTCTTGTGGCAATTAAATATTGGCATTTCTTTATCGTAAAATCAACCTTGTCGGAAATTTTCTAGAAAATGTATTATGTAAGAAAATGCAGTACAGTGTATAGTCCCTTCGACTGAGATACTAATCCTCTCATAGAAGCTAGTAGAATCAATCTCATACAGTAACATAACTATTATGAATTAAGAATTTTTACTATATTACACAAAACACTCCATCAAATATACTCTATATTTTTTTTGTAATATATATATATATATATATATATATATATATATATATATATATATATATATATGATATGAAAAGAAAAATGAATGCTTGAGTCGGGATTCGAACTCGAGTCGAATCCCGACTCAAGCATTCATTTTTCTTTTCATATCATATTTGCCTTCATTGCCAAATGTCAAAAATATATTTATAATATCTATATATATAAGTCCACCGCTGTGGTCTCGAGGTAGCGTGCTGCCTTGTCACGCAGCGGGCCCGGGTTCGATCCCCGGTCGGGGCAGTTTTTCTGGGTGAGGTTTTTATCGGGGTTTTTCCTCACCTGTAAGACAAATGTCCCCGAAATCATATATCCATCATCCTTATCATTATCATCATCATCCTTCACCGGTGTGGAAAGCAATCGACTGAGATACTAATCCTCTCATAGAAGCTAGTAGAATCAATCTCATACAGTAACATAACTATTATGAATTAAGAATTTTTACTATATTACACAAAACACTCCATCAAATATACTCTATATTTTTTTTGTAATATATATATATATATATATATGATATGAAAAGAAAAATGAATGCTTGAGTCGGGATTCGAACTCGAGTCGAATCCCGACTCAAGTATTCATTTTTCTTTTCATATCATATTTGCCTTCATTGCCAAATGTCAAAAATATATTTATAATATCTATATATATATATAAGTCCACCGCTGTGGTCTCGAGGTAGCGTGCTGCCTTGTCACGCAGCGGGCCCGGGTTCGATCCCCGGTCGGGGCAGTTTTTCTGGGTGAGGTTTTTATCGGGGTTTTTCCTCACCTGTAAGACAAATGTCCCCGAAATCATATATCCATCATCCTTATCATTATCATCATCATCCTTCACCGGTGTGGAAAGCAACGGACATCTACCACACCTACACAAATCCCTAGTAAAGCTGCAAGCATAGCATGAAAATGCTATGATTGCAGTGAAGGACCTGCCTTTGGGCAGAATTACTGTGGATGGATATATATATAGGGTGTTAATGAATAACACCGACAAACTTTCAGGTATTGCAGAGGAGTTTTAGATAAACAATTTTGAGATATGCAACTTGTAGTCTACAAGTTCAAAATTTGCACGTTATAATATAAAATGTCAACTTTTATAAGATTCATGATGTGTTCCGTTGAGGTTTATTCAAAATTAATATAAAATTATAGAATATTCACCTGAAAGGTCCGTCTCCTCAACTTATCATTTAACTGTAGCGCTTTCGGAGTTTTAACATCAGATTCAAAGAACATTTTCGAGACTTCATTCACGCAGAAGGTAAATCAAGCTATGCAAAACACGTTATCCATGAAGGACATCGCATGTTAAATATTGAAAACACCCTAACAGTAATGCACAGAGAAAATAATCCAGCGAAGATAAACGTACTCGAAGAGATGGAAATCATGAAAGCAGCTCACAACGACAGCCTGATAAACGAAAACGAACCCAATACATGCAACCCCCTCTACCAGATCTTCAGTGAAACACCAGTTTTGAATCCTGCCGATGATGGGACAAGTCCCGAAAGCGCTACAGTTAAATGATAATTAAGTTGAGGAGACGGACCTTTCAGGTGAATATTCTATAATTTTATATTAATATAAAATGTCTTAGGAGCCAGTACGCCACTGACAATATTTCGAATATTTCGTTGATAAGCTGTTGCATAGTATAGCCTTCTTTTGCGGCTTGACTTCCTGCGACCATTTAGCTCAGTGGTAACGTGCCAGGAATGAAATATCGTTCGTTCAGAAAGTGAGATTCGAGGTTCAAATCTCAGACGTGTTCATCTTCTTATTTTTATTTTTTATGTTCTTTCTTTCTTTCTTGTATAAGGTGCTTGAAAATTTGGTACAAAATACTGAGGTATTTATTTTCGTATGATGCACAAACGTAATAAATGACAATATTCTGTATTAGTGTAAAAGAAAGAATACTGTGTAGCACACTAGGTAACTACAGTAACTATTCATAAGTGAAAATTGCATGGTTCAGATGGACGAAATAACAAGACTATTTATGCATTAGCGTAACGGCTCAACTGCACTTCTACTAGGGCTTCATTTTTCAGTTATATTGTTGTAAACTATAGCTCTTCTTCAGTATTTAATAACATTATTTAATATTTAAACTTTTTCAAACAATGTTTACAACATTTTAGATAATTTTGAAGTATTTATTTAAATATGAAAATCACAATATTATGACATTGTTAGACAATATTTTGATGCTAAATGCTATTTTCTCCACAGAGTATATTACTTAGTCTATGATATTTCTATCGCTGTTTTGGGTTATCACTGGTTGGATCAGCGTTAGGGAGTGATAAATAAGTGTACACCCATTTTTAATAAACGTTTGGTAATTTTAATATTATTAATATATTTTTTAACATAGATTTGGGGATTTATTCCAAATAGAGGTCATATAAATTTCATAGCGACGTATAGTAATCGAGGATGATAATCGATATGTGGTTCGATTTTGGGTTATCGCTGGCTCTATAAATTCTGGCGCATGCGCACTGTTGTTCTATAGGACTTTGAAAATATTTCACGCTAGTTTAGGTGCAGTTTTTCCGCGTAACTATTTTTTCAGGTTGAAATAATACTATATGACTGTAGCATGAAGAGGAGTATTACTGGGGATGGTTTGGACAGTTGAGGATTTGGTGGGCGCTGGATTCGTAAAGGGGCTTCCCCGGTTCACTGGGGAATTTAGGTGTTAGGTTCGCTCAGGTTGGCGTATCGGTAGGCATGAGTTCTCACTCAGGGATTCCACAAGGACTTCGTCGGGCATGTGTAGAGTGCGTCGTTTTGAATGTATTTTATTCTTACTTGACGCACATGAAATGTTGGAGCACTGTACAATCTGTAGTTTGAATTACCTTGCACTGATCTCTAATCGGCGAGGTCGTTAGTTGTGGGTTTACCCCGTTAATAATTATCCGATGGCCTACTCACAGATTTACTGACTTAACTTATGAGGTCTAAATATTCAGGCGCTTAATAAAAATAATGTTTAAGTCCCGATATTCCGATGAAAAAGGCTAAATCCAAAATTAGTGTTAAGTTTCCAGTGGTGACTAGGCTGCCAGTGTGTCGATGAGTATATGTGTGTAGGCGAAGCGACCTTGTAGAAATGTATAACATAAGTGACGAGGAGAAGCCTCTCTCGCCTATTAGGTAAACTCGTTACTCCCACTACATCGATCTCGTGGACCTGAGATCAGTGCTTAGGCACACATAACAAAACATATAATTGGTTAAAGAACCCTTCTATTTTAATCATGGGGGTGTTACAAATTTGTTATTGGCGATTTACGCCGTCAGATGTTGGCCCTTTTTCCGTGCTGGCTTCACGTACAGTCGGGTCACAAATATTAGCTAGGCTTGGGTTTTCCCTAGGTCATTGATCTCTAGGCTTCAGGCGCTAGAAAATTGTCATCTTCCCACACTTTTTGCTAGCGTTGTTTGTCTCAAGATGAAACTCCCGCTTGTAAATTTAGCTAATGTGTTTTGGCTGTCCACAATAAATCAGTTAACTGCAAGGCTTAGAAGATATGTCTACTCAATCTGGCGAGCAAAGGATTTGTCAACACTTAAGTTTTTATACATGTGTCGGCCACTTCCGCCTTAACAAAAGAAAGGATGGCATTACCTGAGTTCTCGTTACCCTTGTTAATGACTAGTCATTTAATTCATTGACTTCTTCGGATCATTTTATACGACATTTGCTCTTACATAATCGGGTTCTACTCGCTTCCCTGATTAATTTAAATATAAATATGGCCTAAGTCTAATAACTGCTTCGTTCAATGATCTTATAATTGTTTCTTTTTTTTATTGCCGACATTGGGATTTATTTATAGAGTTACTCTTTACAAAGGAGGCTGAGTGAATGACTTGCTACAAGCATCAAGTCTTATGACGCGAAACTTAGTACCAACATGAAGGAAAGGCATAACAAAATTAATAATTAAATTAAAACCCAGTATTGTTTGATTTGAGAGTAGAAGAATAATAAAGGTAATCAAATTCATTGTTCATACCTTATTTTACGGTAAAGATGTTAATATTCATAATAATAAATTAAAACCAACTTGTTATATTACAACACACTTGAGTAAATGAGGCATGATTTAAACATACAGAAAAATAAAATAGATTTATAAAATAAAATAAATTAAAATACCTTCTTAAGTAAAATCTGTCGTCCTCAACTTTTAAATATGTAATCTTTATGCCTGTAGGCCTTTCAGGACATCCGTCCCATCTTCAGCAGTTCATTCTTCGCTACAGCATCCAGTATGATGTTTGAAGCTGCTGGTCCTAATGTGGCTCTGTCGTGACTAAAGCTTCTTCCTGACGATATCGTATAGTGGGTTGTTTAGTCTGGAAGTGCTTTCATTTATTAAAAGCTTGTTGTCTATTTCTTTGACTATTTAACTCATGCCCCAAATAGGAGTCAACGACTAATCACGTTTCAATGATTTCTGTTTTACAACCAATTAGAGTCGTGTTTCACGAAATATTTATCAGTGTTATAACTACCATATTAAAGAATGCTCCTCCTTTTTAATATTCTGAACAGGTCTGACCATTATTTTGCAGTGACTCAGCCAGTGAGAAATACGGCTACCAGATTGTATATATAGTGCATGAATGTCAACACATGCCGCATGCGGGAGTTAATATAAAAACATTTGTAGCATTTGATTATACCACCAAAAAATAAAAAAAATAAAAGGAAACCACTGTTTGCACTTTCTTAAATGTATTTTTTCCCAGGTAACAATCCAGAAAAATATAATTGTCATATTTACATCATACGACACCAGGAATGAATTATATACAGTTTGATGTGTTTAATGTTTTTCCCACTAGAGAGCATTCTTACAATATTGCGTTCCTTTGGCAATACATAGTATGATCTGGTTGCAGTGATAAACAAAAGAAGCAGATGAAGCGTACGTATCGTTTCTCATTTGTTTTCAAACATCGCCGTTTACATTAAATGTATAAATATTTTTAAAATAATTATAGTTAAATAATGATTTGTGAGTAAACAGCTTAATTTTATTCGTTAAATAGTCCTAACAAATGCCACTCTTGATTTCCAAATTCTCTAGATAAATTGGAAATCACTCGTGGCATTACTTATGACTATTTAACTCATGCCCCAAATGGGAGTCAATGACCAATCACGTTTCAATGATTTCTGTATTACAACCAATCAGAGACGTGTTTCACGAAATAATTATCAACGTTAGGATTATCATATATTAAGCAAAGCTCCTCCTTTTTAATATTCTTAACAGGTCTGACCGTTATTTTGCAGTGACTGAGCCTATAACAAATACGGCTACCAGATTGTATATAATAGTGCTTACATGTCAACATTTGTAGCAATTGATTATACCACCAAAAAAAGAAACCACTGTTTGCACTTTCTTAAATGTATACGACATCAAAAATGAATTAATATACAGATTGATGTGTTTCATTTTTTCTCCACTAGAGAGCATTCTTACAATATTGCGTTCCTTTGGCAATAAATAGTATGATCTGGTTGCAGTGATAAACAAAAGAAGCAGTAGAAGCGTAGGCTACCTATCGTTTCTCATTAGTTTTCAAACATCACCGTTTACTTTAAATATAAAAATATTTTTAAATAACTGTAGTTAAATAATGATTTGTGAGTAAACAGCTTTATTTTATTCGTTAAATAGTCCTAACAAATGCCACTCTTGATTTCCAAATTCTCTAGATAAATTCACTCCTCACTTCGTGAGTCGTGAATTTATCGATAATTTGGAAATCACTCGTGGCATTACTTATGATAATTTCCAGGTCTTCCAATAGGTTGATTCTAGTTGGATTTTCCTCTTTGTGTACTGTTGTAAGGGTGTCTTCTATTGAGTTCATTCTATGGCCGGCGTTTATTATGTGCTTAGCGTAATTAGACTTTCCATATGCGTATACGAAATCGTTACGATGTTCTTTAAATCTTATGTTGAAGCTTCTTTTCGTTCTATCTATATAGAACTTGCCACAGTCATTGTATGTTAATTTATATACACCCTTGCCATTAAATTTGTTATGTTTTTCTATTTTGTTACTTATTACATTATTTAGTTTATTATTAGTTTTGTAGGCTATGTTTAAGTTTTTATTCATTTTTCTTCATGTTTTTGCCAATTTTATGGTTTCGTGTCCTGTGTAAGTTAGTGTAATCCATGTATTATTAATATCCGTTTCTCTTTCTAGTTTTGTTATTTTATTTATATCGGTTCTCCGCTTTTGTTTTCTTACAAGTTTCTCTATAATTTTGCTTTTGTATCCATTGTTTCTAGCCATTTTTTATGTACCGCAATTCCTTATTGTAATTAATTTTGTTTAATGGCAGTTTTAGCATTCTATTAATTAGGCTCTTGAATACGCTGATTTTTTGTTGGTACGGATGTCTTGATTTATTGTTAATTGCAAGCATATTAGTTCTTGGATTTCTGTATATATCTATTTCATCTTTTTTTGGTTTTGTGTTTTTAACTATGTTAAGATCCAAAAAAATTATTTTGTTGTTTTGTTCAATTTCTTCTGTGAATACAGGCATAAAGATTACATATTTAAAAGTTGAGGACGACGGATTTTACCTAAGAAGGTATTTTAACTTATTTTATTTTATGACTCTCCACCTCAACGGTTTTAACAATGAATTTTATTAGTATTGAAAATGGATTTATTAACGTTTGCTTCAAAAACAGATCATAGCTACTGTTCAAAATGTTGCTCTTGATGGAGTAAGCACAAATTGCATTTGCGCAGAGATTATGCTCGCACTCTTTCGAAGATTATTGGAATACTTCTGATTTCGTCACAGGCATCCAAAATTCTCGCTATCTGAGTCGACTGGAGTCTGATACACGAGGCTCTTAAGGTGGAAGAAATCTGAAAGAGTGATATCAGATGATTGTGGAGGCCACTCTACAGGACCGCCTCGACCAATCCAACGTCCAGGAAATACATTATTCAGATGGTTCCTTACATTCCTGTCAAAGTGAGAAGGAGCTCCGTAGTTCTGGACCAACATCTGCCGTCGGGTATCAAGATGAACTTCTTCCAGGAATACAGGAAGCACGTGTATCACAAACTGTTTGTACACATGGCCATTTAACCATGGGGGCAGAAGATAGGGACCAATGATGTAATTGAAAATTATACCAGCCTCTATCCACAATGGGAAATAGATGTTCATGTTCCCAAATGTGGCTATTCCTCTGATTTAGAACAACCCCTTCCCTTGTAAAATAAGCCACGTCCGAGAAAAGCACTTTTGAAAATAAATCAGCCGCTCAGAGACCCAGTTGCAAAACTGCGTGCGAGGACCGAAGTCTAACGGTGTCAAGCACTGTGCCTTCAAAAAGTGGAAGGGGTGGAGTCTTTCTTCCTGCAAGAACTGCCATGTGGTTTGTACCCATGGCACGTGCAATTTCTCGTGTACTGGTAGAAGGATTCTCTCGAATCCTATCGAGCCCCTCTTCTTCGAAATCCAGGGTACGACGAGTTTATCCTGAGCCGGAATCCGGTTTATGCACCACCAGGGTTCCAGTTTCCCATAGACGCCGGTGGATGGTTTGTAAAGTTGAATGAGGTTGTTGTCTGCCACGATATCTTTGTTTGTACATTTGTGCAGCTGAATGCGCATTTCCTCTTGCCTCACCATAAACATAATGCATATCTGCTAATTCATTGAATTATTAACATTAGCTATAACGCTCATGTCAATGTAAACACTGTTGCTCCTAAAAGATGCAAAGCAATAGTGAAACAGACTGGTATCAGTCGTTAGTATCACGGGAACGCGCATGATCAGTTGATATGAACAGACTAAATGTACTAATTTTTACCTGTGCATTTCATGTAAACAAATAACGCAATAATTTAATTCAAAATAAATGCTTATGCTTAAACAGGATATCAGAAAGTCAATTAAGTAACTACATAAGCAATATTCTCCTCTGCATAAAATAAAAAGGGATATAAAAATACAAAAACAAAGAAGAGAGATTTGAACTCGACATTACAATATTGTGTTAAACATGCTACCCACTGAGCTATTCCTGAGAACGACGTCTGAACTACTAGACATCTAATACGTATGATTGCATGTCAAGGAACGAAATACAGACTCTCAGCGGCACACTGGCTCTTGCCGAAAGACGAAATCTCCATAATGCCATGGCTCAAAATGTTGAAAATGCTGCTATACTAACAATTAAAACTAGGGTTATCCTACTATTGAAGCAGAAATGAAGTATTCACAAGAAAAACTATATTCATAGTTTGCTTCATTGTTGATTAATGAGTACGAACATTCAGTTTTTAAAAAGTCATGCAACTTCAAAATTTGACTTCACAGACCCCAAGTTCCTTATCTCAAATTGTTCGTCTAACTCACCTCCAGAATACCTGAAAGTTTGTCGGTGTTATTCATTAACACTCTGTATAATGACATCTCTTTCATACGCTGACGACTAGGTCCTAATATATAAATCAGATAATATTTTACAAAAAGCAATTTATAATTTAGATAATACAGTAAAGGCCTGTAACTTAAAAATCAACTGACAAATCTAAGTTACTAGCTTTCTGTGGGAATCGTCTAGTAAAGACAAAATTGTTCCCAATAATATACGAACAGAATAAGTTATAATATTATATTACTTAGGATATAATAGATAATCTATACATTTAACTTCGAATTAAAAGGAAAATTCTAGCGTTTTCCAAAATATTTGTGGTACAATTTTTAAGAAATTTAATAAGAAAACTCACCGAGACTCTGGTAAAATTTTACAGATTAATGGGAGTGCCTGAAGTGTTGTACGTAATTGAAACAATACTTAAAAGGCTGCTGAAAGATGCTGAAAGTAAATTTCTGAGAGCAGCGCACATACGGAAAAATGCACGATCTAGCTGGACAAAATTATTTTTTGAACTTACTACGAAATGTGAAAAAGGTAGTGAAACATATACTATATGAATCAAAGTTTTAAACTGTATGCTTGTTTTGACTATGCTGTTAATGGTATCCTCGCTACAGCCATCGAAAGTTGTTGATCAGAACGCCATGTGTGCAGATTCCTTGAAAGATAAAATTTACCCTTGGTTATTTCCTCGCAGTATTTGTGTTGCTTCGTCGTGTGAGTGATTTTTTCGCATGGATTCTGTAGTAGAGAGTATGATCTTTCATAATATACTAATTATTTTAAATTGTATTAATTACTTATTAATTTATGAAGCATTTTATAAAGTATTGCAATTATATAAAATTACAATCAAAGAATAAGATTTGACAAGGGTTACAAAAAAGTCTATCCTGGTCCATCCTTTCTTTCTATGTTAGGATCTTTTCTACACTCATTTAAATTATTATACAAACAAGTAGATATCACTATTAATCACTTTCTTAAATAGAGCCATTTTTAACAGGTAGTCGTGTTAGCACTCATACTAGTAATTTGGAGGACAATGTGAAAAATCACAAGATATGAATAATTTTACTACTTAAAGACAACCAAATTTTAAATTAGCCACTACCAAGTGTTGTCAAGAGATTTATATTATATTTTAGAGAAATTAGAGTAAATAAATGCCGTTCTGAGATAGAAAAATATTTGAAACGTAAGGTGAGGGCGTTTACATCAATCTTAATTTCGAAGTAGGAGGCAAGTAGGCAAATAAATGAAACATTTACAAAGAAAAAATATCAGTGGTTACACACAGATATAAACCCACATATATTAATTGACAGCATTAAGGGAAAAAACTAGGAAGACCAAGAAAAACGTTTTGTGAAAGTACGGAGAGAACGAAGACAAGGACTGTATCTCCATCCTACCATACATATATCCAGATAAAATTACTTATTCTACTCAGAAGTGTCTAAGGAAGAGTGGAAAAAGGACATCTGCTGAAATAGTGAAGCTCTCCACAAATAAATCACCATGAAGATTAAAAAAAATCAAGAGGGCAATGGAGCCGTGCTCTATCCAGACTTTGAATCCCTATACTTCAGAAGAAGCTATGACACTTATTGTTGATTTAGGATTTAGAAAATATGATTATACTCATATTCAGGCAGCAGCAAAGGTATGAGATGCCGATATACACCCACCATATAATATAATTTCACAAGTAAAACAACAGTGTTATCCTGATAACAGAGAGCGGAGCTGAGGTTCCTCTAAAAGATCTTTTACATCATACAGTGCAACTATTAGTGCTTGTACAAGACGAGGTATTAGAAAGTATTCCAGGTGACTTAAGTGACATAAATATTATTTATAAATGGGTAAAAGTTCTAGTTTCGTGAAAATATGTCCAATAGGAGAGCAAATATAAATTTCATTTAAATTTCACTCTCCTGTAAGAAGTGATTTTTTAATTCAAACAAAAGCAATGAGAGTTTCTATACATGCAGAAAATTCATTGGTTAACAAATGTGTGAAGGTTCGTGAAAATATGTGTAATAGGAAAGTAATTATAAATTTTATAAAATTTAACACTCCCGTAAGGGGTGATTTATTCGATCATACTAGTAATGAGAGTTTCTATACATGCAGAAAATTCATTGGTTAACAAATGTGTGAAGTTTCGCGAAAATATGTGTAACAGGAAAGTAATTATAAATTTTATAAAATTTAACCCTCCCGTAAGGGTGATTTGTTAATCATACAAAAGTAGTGTGAGTTTCTACACATGCAGAAAATTCATTGGTTATACAAATGTGTGTATCTTCGTGAAAATATGTCTAATAGAAGAGCAATTGTAAATTTGATAAAATATCACCCTCCTGTAAGGGCTGGTTTATTGGAACGAAAGTACTGAGAGTTTTATATACATGCAGAAAATGTAATGGTTAACAAATGTCTGAAGTTACGTAAAAGTATGTCTAACAGGAGAGAAATTGTATCTTTTATAAATTTTAACCCTCCTATAAGGGATGTTTTTTCAAACAAAAGTAAGTGTGAGTTTCTACACGTATATAAAATTCAATGGTTAACAGCTGTGTGAAGTTTCGTGGAAATATGTTTAATAGAAGCAATGTCATTAATTTTGTCCAGCTAGATCATGCATTTTTCCGTATGTGCAGCGGCTGGTTATAAATTAATGTACAATAGTTGAATATAGAAAAAAATGGACAGACAACATAAATCGCCAGCCATTATATATCTAGCAAAAGAGGCACTATTGTACAAAACCATAGGGCGGTGGAATCAAGGACAGCCATTGATGGAATAGATGGATTGAAGTGTATAGTTAAACTGAAATTATATAAAACTAATATTCTACTAGTTATATTACATAGATGCGAAACATGGACTCTTACTTTAAACGAGGAAAGGAGATTATGAGTATTTGAAAATAAAGTTCTTAGGAAAATGATTGGACCAAAGAGAGATGAACAGACAGGTGTATTGAGAAGACTACATAACAGCGACATGTGACACGAATGGGGGATGAAAGATGTGCATGGAAGCTTCTTGTAGGAAAACCAGAGGGAAAACGTCCAGTTGGTGGACCAAGAATGATGAATAACATTAACAATGATTTGAAGGAAGTAGATCGTACAGGGAATGATTCGAAAACATTAGCTCAGTATAGGGATATATGGAGAGCTTGTGTCCGCGCGGCCATGATCTTACGGATTTGATAATGTCAGTGAGGTAGTTAGTATCTTGGGGCTGGATTGGGAGAAATGCATAACCCCTGAAGTAGAATAAGCAGAACATGTTCTTGTCTTAATGGAATCAGCAGCAATCCATTTGTACCGCCTTCAAAATCTTCATTCCATTTCCTCTTCGGTGTACCTCTCGATCTTCTCTCTCGATCTTCTCTCTCTCTCTCTCTCTCTCTCTCCTCTCTCTCTCTCCTCCTCTCTCTCTCTCTCTCTCTCTCTCTCTCTCTCTCTCTCTCTCTCTCTCTCTCTCTCTCTTTGTCAGTACTCGGTGGTGTATGTGAATGAACTATCACCTTCTATAGACAATAATCTATCTTATGTTTCCAATTTTAAATTTACTACTATTGATTCTTTTTCTTTCTTATCCAATCTTCTATACCAAGTTAAAGGTGCAGAATTCAAATGACAGCTTTAATTCAGTAGGCCTAATTAGTGTGGAACAAAATTAAAATTAAAATGTATGCGGAAATGATTTACATGTTAAGTGGTCCCTTCACAGACAATTTGAGCGGTATTTGATAATGCATAGAAATGCATATTCGGGGAAAATAGCTTATTTTAGATTTTTAATGTATAAATACATTTTACTCCTAAATGTGGTATTAAATTATAAGTTTGCCTTGAGCTAATTACTAGTAATTAGTCATTTATTCATATTTTTAATTAATAAAGTGTCTGCAATCAATTGGATATAAGCGTAACGCGTAGGTCTATATTTAAATCTGTATAAGAAGGGCTTTGAGAAATAATATTACGGTATTGCTAAAATCGCATTTGATAAGCGTAGTGAAGTGTTAAATAAAAATCCTCGCTACAATAGAATTTGTCATATTAGCAAAATGCTCTCTGGTGATAGTGATAAAACTGTAACCGAAGAAGAATTAACTGAAGAAGAAATGTGGTGTTTTTCGCGTGCACGTGTGACATCATGTGATGTAAAAGGGACATTTTCATTGTATAAAACCATCTTCACTTACTGACGAAGGAGCTTCCTTTGGTTTCAGATGCGTCTCGCTGATTAAAAGTATATCTATGTCGTGTGTATGAAGTACAATTTCCAATTCATGGACCTGTGAGACAATACCATTGGCATTAAATGCCATGACATTAAGAAATTGTCCCTGCGCGTGTCTATACATCGCTGAAACATATCGACCACATTTGGCTGAGGAACATCATTCGTTCCATGGGATTTTTAATAGTACTTAGCATGGGTGTGACGCTTTGTACCAAGCTTTGTAAGTTAGGAGTGACCGCTGGCACCTGAACTGAAGCAGCGCGTTCTTATATGCTTGTTTTCGGGGCTTGATTTTTGCCGCGCCGTAGCCGAGCGGTTAAGGTAGGAAGCCTTGGCGCACGGCTACGGAACTTGCGCTGGTTCGGGTCTCCATGGGGGAAGAAATTTTCTCATGGTATTTCGGCCAGTATGGGACCGGTGCCCACCCAGCATCATGAGGCAATTGGGTAACTACAATAAGTAGCGGCTCCAGGTTGAGGAACCAGCTATAACGGCTGGGGGGACCCGACATGCTAACCATATGTCACCCCTACACTGGCTGTTGATCATCTACCTCTGTGATTGACACATGTGGATGTGAAGGGCCAGCAGCCGGCTGGTAAAAGGGCAACCGCTGGAAAGTGGAAAGACCCTCAATCGGATCGGATTTTTGCCAGAGTTTACTGCAGCACTGAAGGAGGTTTGGGGATTTATTTTTTTACTAGTAAAAGTGCGTGCAGTTACTATCTTATTTTGTTTAGGTTCCTTACTTCTGAGGTAGGTCTGTTGAGCCTCTTCAAATTTAGGGCATTGCCTATAGGATGCAGGGTGTCCTGATTCTCCGCATTTACACATTTGAGTTTTCTAGGGTCATTTCGTGATTCCTCACGAACTGGGCATTGTTTATGGCTTCTTTGGAGCATATGACGCATCTAGGAGTCAGGTTGCACCCTGCAAAGGTATGGTTGAACCTCTGGAATTGGAAGCATTGCTTCAGGCCAGAGAGTGGTCTATATGGTTCAAAGGAGACCACAGTGCAGTAAAGTTTGTCTAGATGGTGGATCTCTTTGGATCTTTCATTGTTGGCAAGTTCAATAATGTACAATGGGTACTTATGGATGGACCCGTCCTCCAGTTTTTTTGTCACTTGTTTGGCTCCTCGAACTTCATAGTCGAAGTCGGGTTAATTCGGCTTTTATGTCCTCCGTTCTACATTCGGGGTCAGCCGTTTCAGCATGACCCTTAGGGGAAGATCTTTTTTAGGTGGAAGGTGTAGTATTGCCTTCCAATCGAGTCAAAGTATTTTATTACTTCACTGTGGCCTTCCTGTGTGCTGGTGTAATATCTTAGACCTTCTTGTGTACTAACAACTTTAAGGTATTTTTTCACTAAAGCTTTTAGTGCCCTGTAAATTTTGACTAGGTCAGTGTGACCTATGAGTGTTACAGGCGGTGGTCTGGTTTCTTTCTTTGGATTATTATTAGTATTGTGTACACTAGAAGGTCCAGATCTTGGTGGCTCTTCACGTGTGTTAGCTGTTGTTGTGGTGTATGATGATGGTTTCTCTTTATGTAAGAGACCATTGTCCTCTTATGTTTTTGGAGGTGATGATACTTGTGTTACTTACTTACCTGTGGATGGTTTCTCTTTTTTTTGTTAGAGCCACTAGTATTTGTTTTCTTTTGGTCTTTTTTCTCCTCGCTTGGTACAATTTGCGTGGAGGGCCCAGAAATTTCCTCATTGCTTGACAGTATAGAGAATTTATTAGAAAGTTCAAGCGGTGAGGTATCACTACTGGCTGAAGTTTGCCTTGTCATTTTTGAGTCTTTAGGATTTCTTTATTTTTACGTTTGTTGTTGTTTTAAGGTTTGGATTTACTAGTTGGTTGTGGGAATTCCTTGTATACATTTGAGTTGTTTTTATTTCTAATGAGTTTTGGAATTTCTTTCACTTTCTTAATCGATTTTTATGATTTTTTGACATACATTCACTTTATATATCTAGATACGTATCTTGCACAATATTTGCTACTGTTTCTAGATAATAATCTAGATCCCTAGTTGAAACTTTTAACTCATCAATTTGATTTCGACATTGATAGGCAAGTTCTTCAGCCAGCTGTGAAATAACGAAATCTGGATAGATGTCTAGAAAGTTCATTATTAGTACTAGACGTTCTCTAATTTCAGAGGCTGTTTTGAGGTATTTTGAGTTTGGATGTAAGTCAAATAAAATGGAACGAAATGGATGACATGAGTACGTAGAAGTTGTGGAATAAAGTTTTTGACAGGGGAAAACGCAGGATCCCTGTAAAAAAAAATGCCTGGCTCCAATTCTTCCTCTGCGGACCGTGCCACATGCAGTGATCGAGACGCAAACTCGGAGCTCAGGCATGAGGACACTTGCGCATCGGAGTCGTTTCATATTAATCATTTGAGCGAGGAATTTTTATGAAATTTTATGTTTTAAACTAAAAGTTAGAGAGCACAGAGACAAAGTATCTTTACATTTTATGTAGTATTGAATGAAATAAGACTGAAAAATAGTTTAGTATTTCATAATACACTACTAAAAAAAATAGAGGAACACATGTTTAAACCAAAGCCACAAAATAAATGTAAAAATGTTTTTTTTTAGATTCAGATGTTTTGAGTTCAAGTATTGTTTAAAATCAGATTGAAGATCTTTTGGGTTTTATTAATTTTTCTCTGAATATGTTAGTGAAATTGCAAGACTTGCTGAAACCAAAGTGAGTTCGTATTGATTTATTTTAAACAGGTTTGAAGAATAATCTGTGGTACGAATTGTTATTTTTATGTTCTCTGAAGCTAATACAGAGCAATGAGACATCTGAATGAAACATCAGTTGCACGAGCAGTTGCATTGATTGAAGATGGTCGTTCCATTCGCCATGTCTCTAGGATTCTTGATGTCAGCCCTTCCGTCATCCATAGGCTGTGGAGGCGATATAGAGAGTCACATGGATACAAGAGGTGACCCGGGTAAGGTCGTAAGAAGAAGACTTTTGACGTACAGGATATAATTCCTGTCGTAGCAGTTTTGCGCAGAAGAAAATCTACATCCAGAGATCTACAAAATCATTTACGCACAGCAACTGGGACGGTAATTTCTGATGAGACTGTAAGAAATATACTGAGAAATGCAAGGTTGAGGTCTAGGATCCCCTTTAAAGCCCCTTGTTTAACACGTCAGCACAAAGAAGCCCGGCTGCGATTTGCTCAGAATCATGTCAACTGGCAGCTCCGCCAGTGGAAGGGTGTTTTATTCATGGACGAATCAAGATTTCGTCTAACAGGTTCTGAAAGTCCTACACGTGTATGGAGACGTCCTGGTGAACGTTCTGATCCAGCCACAATTATTGAATGTGACATATTTGGAGATGGTTCGGTTATGATTTTGGCAGGGATTACTTTTGAGACTCGGACTGAGCTTGTCGTTGTTCCACAGCGCATGAATGCTAATATTTTCATTAATGATATTATCCTCCAACATGTTGTACCCCTTGCTTATGGTATGGACCCTAATTTTCTTCTAATGCAAGATAATGCTAGATGCCATACAGCACAGGCTACCAGAGATGTCCTGCAAGAATGCCAGATTCGGGTGATAGACTGACCTGCATGCTGTCCGGACCTTAATCCGATCTAGCATATGTGGGATAAGTTGGAAAAACTTGTTCGAAAGCGTCCTGCTGTATCTCAGAAACTTGAAGAACTTTCACATGCACTCACCGAGGAATGGGAGAGAATCTCTCAATTTTCTGTAAGAAGGCTTCTGCGATGCATGCCTCCTAAGTGTAATGCGGTTATTTAGGCTCACGGAGGTCACACTAAATACTGAGTATTGAAATAACCATGGAAATATTGATTCCAAAAATTGTAACTCTCAAATTTCCACTTTGTTTTCTGTTACAAATGATAACTTTTTCGTATTATTAATACTGTAGAGGAAAATATTGTTTGAATGTCTGTTCTAATTTTACATAAATCTTCAATTTATAATTACAAAAGTTCAAACATTAAATTGTTTCAATATTCATTCTCCTGTTTTGGTTTAAACATGTGTTCCCTCTAATTATTTTTAGTAGTGTATTCTGGCAAAAGGTTCATATTTTAGTGAAAATTTCATATCCCTTCATATCTTTCAACTTTCAAATTTAGTTTCTTTTAATTCTAGGAATTCGTTAAATTTTTTGAAGTGACTATAATTATGAAAATTTTGACAAGTGAAAATACTTTTCTATTCCATTATAGATTTGATAAAAGCAAGTAATTGAATGAAGAGACACAGAATGGCCAAATTGGATGGAGTATTTTTTTCTAAAATCTCGATCCCTAGAAGAAGGACATGAGCGTTGCCGAAGTAAGGCCAAAATTATTCTCACTTATATCAATCTATCAATTATAGCGTGATACAAGTATGCTCCCGTAACATCGTGCGATGTGCAGCATACCATTTTATCGTACAAAACACTATGACAAACAGGCATTGTAGTTTACTATCAGAAAATATAGAAAAAGCTACTCACTGTGTATTAAGAAGACAATTGATATTTGGATTGTTGAAAGTATAATAAGACAAGACCCATTTTGTGGAAAAACTAATGCTAGAATAATTCTAACTACATTTCACCATGTTAACAGCTTAAGATTAAATATAACTGTCAATTTAGAAAAGAGTTCTTAAACAATCCCTGGAAATAATTGTGGATTAAAAACTTTCTAATCTCTTCTTCTTCTTCTTCTTCTTCTTCCGAATGCAGTATTGGGTGATGATGCCCGTTCTGCGACTACAAAAACTGATCTTTCCATCGGTTGAAGGGTCTTCCGAGGTCTCTTTTGCCTTTAGGGTTGAGGTGGTAAATCATCTTTGGTAAACGGGAATTTGACATTCTCTGGACGTGTTGGAACCATTTAATCTGATAATTTTGTATATGTTCAACCATTTCCCTACTATTCCACTGCATCCTTATCTCATCACTTTTCATTCTATCCCTTAATGTTACTCCAGTTAGTGATCGGAGGAATCTCATTTGTGAACTATTAATGCGGGATTTATCTTTTGCTCGAAGTGTCCAGCATTCACTTCCGTATAGTAGAGCAGGTTTGGCTATGGCATTATGAAATCTCAATTGGATTTCTTTCCTCATTTGTTTTCCAAAATTTCTCCTAATTATACCATTTAATCTGTTATATTTTTCTAAATTTGTTTCCACATCTTTTTGATTATGAAACTGTGATATATTATTACCTAAATAATTAAAGTGTGTTACTTGTTCTATTGGTTTATTATTTATTATTATTTTTACTCTCGAAAGTCCCTTTCCAGTGATTGCCATGGATTTGGTTTTATTTTCAGATATTTTCATGTTGTATTTTTCCAGGGTATTCTGCAATTTAAACACTGATCTCTGCAAATCATCTTCATTCTCCGCTAGAAGTACTTGATCATCTGCGAAGATTATTGTTTGTATTTGATTTCCTCTACATATTTTTACTCCTGGGGGGGTTTAGTTTTTTCCACTCCTGGACAATTTTATTTAGATATAGAATAAACAGTAATGGAGATAGTCCACATCCCTGTCTTAAACCTTGGTTAATTTCAAATGTATCTGTTATTTTCCCATGATCTAACTTTACTTTTATAAATGTGGTTTCATATAAACTTTTTATAGCATTTATTAGATTATTGGGGACTTGGTAGCTTTCCAATATTTTCCACATTATGTCCCGTTTGACTCTATCATAGGCCTTTTCAAAATCTAAAAATAATATATATATAGGGGGATATTAAATCCTTTCCACTTCTCAATTAGGTGTTTTACAACAAATATAGCGTCGATACACGATCGGCCTTTTCGGAATCCACATTGTTCCTCTCCAATGTTATCTTCTGTAATTTTCTGAAGTTTTTGTTTTAAAATGGATGTATATATTTTAGATGCTGTTTGTCAACAATGATATTCCTCTATAATTTGAACAGTTACTTTTTTCTCCTTTCTTATAGATGGGTATTACTAATGATGTTTTCCAGTCCTGAGGTATTATTCCATGTGCCCATATATCATTAAAAATTTGTACCAATCTAATATAGAGTGGTTTCCCACCATATTTCCAAAGCTCCATTGGTATACCATCTACTCCACTAGCTTTTCTATTTTTCATTTTCTTTATAGTTTATTTCACTTCATCCAATGTTATAGCATTATATTCTTCTGTGGGACAGGGAGGTGTATTTGCTTCTTCTTCCTCTGCATATAATAACTGACTGAAATGTTGTGTCCATTGTTCTGCTGTCATTCCCTTTATAGCCAATTTATCTGTACACTCTTCTTTTAATCGCTGGAATACTTTGAAACCATATCTTTTTGCTCCTGTGACATCTCTTTCTATATTTTTTATAAAACTTTCCCATCCTTCATTTTTTAATTTTCTAGATAGTTTTCTGACTATTGCTCTTTTGTGTTTGTAATCTATTCTATCATTAATAGTCCCAGAATTAAGCCATTTTAAATAAGCTATCTTTTATTACTGATTGCTTCTTTTATTTTCTTCATTCCAAACTTTCAATCGATTTTTTGGTCTATTTTGGAGGTTCCCAAACATTCATTTGCTGCTTTTTTTATTGATTGTTTTAATTTTATCCAATCTATTTCTACATCTCCAACTCTTGGTTTCAAGTTTTGTTTTATTCGATTTTCATATAACTGTCTTATACTATCTTGTTCTAATAGCTGTACTTTGTATTTTTCGTTTTCTGATTTCTTTTCTACTTTCGTTCTAAAATAAGGTTTGTTCGTTCTAATTTTTCCAACCACTAAAAAGTGATCAGAATCTATTTCTGTCCCCCTATAGACTCTCGTATCCATTATTTGTGTCCAAAATTTTCTGTTTGCTATTATGTAATCTATTATAGATCTGGATCCCCCACTCATCCAAGTAAACTTATGTATTTCTTTATGTTTGAAAACTGTATTTGTAATTCGTAGCTGATCTCTTTTTCTCCAAATACAACGTTATAGACATGATCTGCTTCTGCTCTGAACCATCCAATTTAATGTTATTGTTACATTTGCATCTACTGGATTTCAATATCTTTATGCAATGTAAATAGCAATTATCCAAATTATGTACCAACTCTAAATTTTGTTAGTGCTATTTATTGTGGAAGCCAGTTTCTTTGTTTCATGTATTGTGTGGATTTCGTAATTAAATATAATTGAATAAATTAGTTTATTGTATTGTTTATATATATATAATATGTGTGTATAGAACCTACAATAATTGATTTATTAAAATAAAGTGATCCCATTATAAGCTTTGAAGGCCCTTGGGATATTGAAAGATTGAAGCTTCCATCTTTCTAGACCAGGCGTGTCCAACCTTTTAAAATAGGGCCACTTTCGTTAGAGTAAATTCGTTTTCGGGCCACATAATCAGATTTTTTAACCGTATTAAATAGTATCTAAGATAAACCAAATAGCTTATATATAAAATAGCTAATATATTATGTTATTTTAATTAAAATATTAATCATTAAATTTATTTAAATATTCATTATTGATATATTAGTTAAGTTATGTTTTAAATTAAATTATATATATATATATATATATATATGTGTGTGTGTGTGTGTGTGTGTGTGTGTGTGTGTGTGTGTGTGTGTGTGTGTGTGTGTGTGTGTGTGTTCCACCACTGTGGTCTCCAGGTAGCGTGCTGCCTTGTCACGCTGCGGCCCCGGTCGGGACAAGTTTCCTGGGTGATATTTTTTCAGGTTTTTCTTCACTGTAAGACAGATGTCAGGAAACTTTAAGGCCCAAACGGTCCTCGATCATCATCTAGCCATCATTACCACCATTAACATATTAAGTTTAGGATTAAGGCCTCTCCTGGCGCATCATTTCATCATCATCACCTATCATATAGCATCAGGGCAGCGTAACTCCCGCCTTCCAGGCGCCCCAACCTCAGGAATGGGTTACAATAACGCCCTGTCAGCAGATAATACCAGAATGTCAAAATGATATCGTGGTGGCATTGAATTAAAAAATACTTTTTTTCGTGTATAATCTAATTTTAAAATCTAAACTGAACAATATAAATAAATTATTATTAGTATGTTTAATATAATTTTTAGTTTAAAAGTAAAAGAAAATCTTTATATTAAAATAATAATTTTTTTACCGGTAAATGCGACACATGACACTGCTTTTCACGAACAAGGCTTCCGATATCTGGATTGATTTATATTGTAGCAACTTGAAGCGAACTCTCCAGATGATTCCGGTGATTCGCTTCCTCGTTCCGCACTTCCTCGTTTCGCACTTCACGTGTTTCATCCTGGAGAACACTTGTTCGCATATGAATGTGCTACTTAAAAGTGATGTGAAACGAAGTGTCCTGATATTTTCCTCTGGGTAAGTAGTGGCGATGGGATTGTAGGAAGGGACATTTTTAAAGTTATTCCTTAGATCTGACACACATTAAATATCAACGCACTCCATTTGCAGATCCTCGGGGACCTCGTCTATTTTAATGGAGAAAGGGGAAGAAAACAGATTGAAACTTATAACATTCCCCTTGAAGTTTTGAAATGTAACGCAAAATTCGTTTCTTAATTGTTATATAATTACTGCGTACTTTTGAGAGTATTGATTATTACACTTTTGTAGAGCTGAGAAACGCAGAAAGTTGTTCTTTATTTGTGATTCCCAAAGTCGAAATTTTGTTTCAAAGGCCTTCGCGTGATCAAACATAGTAGTGAGCAATTGGTCTTCACATTGGAGACGTGAATTAAGTTCGTTCGGTCGTGTTGTTATATCTACCAGAAAGGCAAAATCACAATTCCATTCTGCGTCTATAAAGTCAACAATAGCTTTGTCCTTCTCCTAAAATATTTGTATTTCGTTTTTGAGATCAAACACTCGCTTCAACGTTTGCCACGTCTCAACCATCTTATTTCAGTATAATAAACAACATCTTCTAATCCTGAATCGAGATTTCGTAGGAAATTTTGAAATTCTCAATGTCGCAAACCATGTGAACGAACAAAATTCACTACTTTTACAACGACTTTCAAAATACTATCAAAATTTAGGGATTTAGCAGAAAATTTTTCTTGGTGTATTAAGCAGTCATATTGCATTACAGAAATGTTTCCTACTTTAGATGCCTCTATGAACTACATGGTCTTTACAGGAAGCCAGATATAATAAGAACAGTTAAGTCTCGTAGACTGCGATGGGCAGGACATGTTGCACGTATGGGGAATGGGAGACGTGCATGGAAGCTTCTTGTACGAAAGCGAGAGGGAAAACGACCAGTTGGTAGACCAAGAATGAGGTGGGAGAATAACATTAACTATGATTTGAGGGAAGTAGATTATACAGGGAATGATTGGAAAGTATTAGCTCAGGATAGGGATGTATGGAGAGCGTATGTCCATGCGGCCATGAACCTACGGGTTCGATAGTGCCAGTGAGTAAGTAAGATGCCTCTGCTTACAGTAATTTAACTAACCCTTCTCATTTTCCTGCAAATGCTGGAGCTCCGTATGTTGTTACACCAGACAGATTTGTATATTTGAAGCCAGGTCGATTCAAGGTTTCACTGACATCCCCATTAAGTAATTGGCTATAGTGGTGCCTTTAAGAGGGACAAGAGCAGCTAATTCTTCTGTAATATTAAAATCTTTAACAACTCCCCTTAAGATAATTTCTAATTGGGCAGTATCGCTAGCATCACTACTCTCATCTAGTGCCAGATAATAGAACTGGAAATTTGTGACTCAGTGTTAAATTCTCTCAATATTGGAGGCAAATTTGTCAATACGGCGAGGTACAGTCTGTCGCGAGAAGCTTAATTATACAAACTGCGCTTTTTTATCAGGGTACATTATATCAGCAACACTCTCAATGCACTCTTTAGCAAACTCGCCATCTGAAAATGGTTTAGATCTTTTTTGGCAATAATTTCTGCTGCTGCATAACTCACTTATACCAGAGATTCAGTTTGAAGTGACACATTCTTAAAAAATAACTGCTGTCCCGAAAGTTTAATTGTAAGTTCGGATACCTTGTCGCCACGAAATTGGTCCTCAAATTTATCATATGAAGGCGCATGTTTGGTCTCCTAATGTCGCTTTATGTTATACTCCTTAAACAGTGAAACTGTTTCACTGCGAATTAAACACACTGCTTTCTTGTTTAACTCAATAAAAAAGTACTCATTTGTCCACTTTATTTGAAATGATCTATCTTCGTCTGAAATATTTCTTTTCTTGCCGCTACATTTAGAAGCCATAATTAACACATAAAATTCACAAAATTAATTACAGTCTTGAAACCTCTCACTAACACTGACACTAGAATGTGAGTGAACAACTGCAAACTGGAAACCAACTTGAAATGTAAAAAATATACGATAATAAAACATCTGGCACACACTCTCCTTTGAAAGTAGTAACCACGCGGTCAACAATGCACGGAGACTTCAAAGCGATGTGCGGTAGGTAGGACCATAAATGAAAATGTCGGCTGGGCGTTTCTTAAAATGGATGTGATTTCTGTATGTTTTGAGTAAGACGATGAGTAGGATGAACTTTCGCAAACACATGTGTTGTAAAGAGGAAAAGTCTTGCTCTTTCAAGTTTATCTTATACCAAATAGAATTTCTTATTTCATAAATTATATTAGACTATAACTAACATTGCGGGCTGCGGGTGGACACATCTGTTCTAGTCAATCGACACGAGTTGTCCGCTGGATTGTCGGCTCTGCTTCTAGAACATGCATCTGGAACTCATTACTGTTAGGAGCTGAGTCAATGCCAAGACCATGATGCCACTAGAAGGTGTAGTCCATCTGAAAATCCTGAGCCCATCGAGACTTGAACCCATGTCTTTCCGGTTTGTAGCGTTATTCCTCAAACATCTACGCTAAGGTGGCGTGAGCGATTAAAACTGTTCCAAATCATGAACATGACATTTTATATTGGGTCATAATTAATTGAAAAGCTAATTAAAGTGGAAATACACTGAACATCTTGATTTTTTCTGTCACAAATAAGTTGTAGTTTTTCATCTATGAGCGGGTACATTCACTTATAAGTTATAAAGGGCCTATGTAAATAATATATATATATATATATATATATATATATATATATATATATATTTATATGCAGTAAAACTTGTTTGATCTGGAACGTAAATAATGCAGAAATCTGTCCAATGTGAACAAATTTATTGGTCCCGGCGAAATAATAGTAATTTTACGTGTATCTATTTTGCATAAAACGGAATATGTCCAACGCAGAAACAGAAGGATATTTCTACACATTTCATGAAAAAATATAAAGCGGAAAGTCAGAGAAATAAATTAGCTTCCACTTCATTGAATTCCCGTTAGGCCAATAAATTAATGAGGAATGATTCCTGTCGTCTGGTTAAGTAGAGATTCTAGCTGTACCAGAAATTTTATTTTGGCCTCACTGCACACCCGTTGGATGCGAAATACAGGTACCTGTCTTACAAATAATCATTGCACTGTAAAATATTAAATTGCTTAAAGTTTTGAGACCGATCATTCACAGGTAGCGTTCGGAATTTACGGAATAAAAATGGCTAAAACGTATGTATCATTGTCATTAAACGAAAAAGTGAAAGTGATTAAAGATAAACTTCCAGACCTATGCTCCAAAGTCAAGCACTAGCTGTTGTTAAAACCCTAGGGAATAACGATTTCAATGCATCTTTAGGTTGGCTGGAGAGTTTTAAAAGACGACACGATGTAGTTTGGAATAAAATTTGGGAGAATCAAAGGATGTGAACGAAAGTAAGTTAGTGACCGAAACTCTATACTATATTTTCAGGATACGCACCTAAGAGACATTTTTAACGCTGACGAAACGGGACTGTTTTTTTTTCGCGCGCTATCGTCGAAGTCGCTCATATATACGATACTTTACTTTTCCAAGGCAGCGGAACTACAATTAATCCAAGGTACGTAAAAAGACATATACGGTACTCTATAATCTAAGATTATTAATAAATTTTAGTTTTTTTATAATGCAGAATTTTGTGTAATGTGGAAGAAAATTTGGATCCATGCGATTCCGCTTTGAGCAAGTTTTTCTATATATATATATATATATATATATATATATATATATATATATATATTAGAAATCATTCCTTATTGATTTATTGGCCTAACGGGAATTCAATTAAGTGGAAGCTAATTTATTTCTGTTTTTCCGCTTTATTATTTTTTTTCATGAAATGTGTAGAAATATAATTTTCATATTTTGATTTTACGATTTAATATTTTGGTAAAATTTTCTTCATAAAATTCCTCGCTCTAGTCATCACATCAACATTTTACGGACTAAATCTTTAAGGCACGTTCCCTCTCACAGATAACAAATGAATAGCTGTAATCTCTTTTTTGGCCTAACTACATTTCTTTGTGTTCTATTTTGGCCCATAATCCAAAATCATTTTGTGGCCCATAATCCAAATAATGTTTTTATCTCTGAACATCCTTCAAATTGTTCTAATTTTGCTCTATTCATCAGTTTAAAATATTTAAATCATTCCCGATATCTTCGTTTTTCCTTTTATCCAAAAGAGTGCAACCGACATCACTTCTTGAAAGTCTCATTTGTGCTTTTTCTATAGTTTTCTCGTCTCTTTTAGATTTATTACTAAAATTATCTTAAATAAAAGCTCCATGCACAAATTGCAAATAGAGAATTACTCACTGCAGATTATGGAAATATTTTACAGACTTTACGATTGTTGGAATGAAGCATATCTGTATAGCGGGACATAAAAAAGATTGCCATTTGATAACAGTTATCATATTCATATTTGAATTGTAAAATAGAGCTATATTTGAAGTCTATATTTCTTCTTCTTCCTTCCAAGTATTAGGCCAAGGCCTGTTACGATCCTATAGAAAATTTTCCCTCCCCGGTAAATTCTCGCATAAGACTTGAAAGCAAAATAATAGTCCCTTCAATTGGTTGCTGGCCAAAGGAAGGCAAGACCAGTGATGGGGCTGCCATCTTATAGCCTCTGGTCAGGCTTTTCTGGAGAAGAAAAGAAAATAAAGGAAAGAAGAAATGGAAGAAAGGAAAGACTCCCTAGCCCTCGGATGCCCTAATAGCGTCGGGGTCGAAAAAAACAAGAGTTAACCAAGAGAGGTTAGATAGTAAAGTTAAAAGAGTGCAAAACACAAGTAAGTAGAAGAAATGTTTTGCTCAGCTTGGGCACCTTGTGGTCGCCATCCACATATCCTCTAGATGAGGACCCCTGAGGGTGAAGTCTATATTTTGTTCTATGAAATTATATTTGATATTGTAATAATTTAAATCCTCAGAGAGAGTGAAAATTGTAGATTACATAGATGGGACGGGACTTCCCCTTAGCCTTGACCGCAACTCAGGACCTTCGGATTGCAAAGGTCAATATGAGAGCATCAGAGAAACATTAGCATTGATAGATTATACGTTATATTATTTACTACGTAATATTTCATTTAAATGTACTCTTTAACGCTTTAGTGTCAGAATTAATTTTTTGTTGATTTTTTATATTTTTTTACGATATATCTGTGGGTCGGAGGTATAGGACACAATGTACATTTTTGTCCAAAATAAGATTATTGGCACAATAATATGGGTTTCTTGTCCTCTGCTGAAAGGTATACAACACTATGTTCTATATCGAGAATTAGCGGAGTTATGGTGATTTTAAATAACACCCAAATCCACGTTACACAAGTCCACTAAAACTTCTTCAAACTTTTCTCCTATAAAATGTAGTAATGTGACATAGTGTCCAATACCTCCGATCCACAGATATGTACTGTTTATCCACGAAGTAGCCAAAAAAATGACATTGAATTATGTTGTGTTTATTGGTTGTCTAAAAATAACCGTGACATCTATGTAACGCTAGGCACAGATGAGAGCAAAAATAATAACTTTAAGCACACCGTATAACTTATCATTCACAGAATTAACATTAGGAAATAAATTATTTCAGTCATTTATCGGATGCGGTACATAGGAAAGCAATCAATAAACAATCCCACGTCACATTTAGAACATTGAATACGAGTTACTATCTTGTAATTCACTCCAGCACACCTCCGTCATTTTAGATCTGGGATCTTCTCAATCAAGTTGTAGGGTCAGTCAATATGGAACCCATCAGCTACTGGTGTTACAGAAGGTAGATGTCCTGGTCCTCTGGGAGGTGATCCATACCTCTTGAAGTAGATCTGCCCAATTTCCCTCCGAAAATTCAGATGTGAAACCTGTTCTGCGATGAAATAACCTGGCTTTGTGAACTGTGACGTCCAGAAGCCATGGAATAAGAGCCGAATACCACTTCTTATTTCGTATATTTATTCTGTACTAATTTACATTTTGGTCCATTCTATCAGTACCACCCATATATTTATTGTGTTCAGTCATAAGCGCAGGACGAGGAACAAGAACACGTCTCTTAGTTTGTTGCGAATACCTTTCAAAATTTGTATAGGATGACACCATGCACGTTTGATTCTACACAAACAACTGAATTATGATGCCACTTACATAGAAGCATACCATCATCTTTACTGATAAGGGGACAGGTTGTGCCCCTGTCTTGTTTCTCCGTTTACTTTTTATTTGGAAGCGGACTGTTCTTAGGAATTCTATTTTCTCAGATTGTACCAGTGCAACTACACCACTGTTCCCTGAGGAATATTAGAAGACTGAAATTTGTGAATAAATTAATTTTTAAGTAAGGGTAAAAATTCTAAATCATATGAATTAGTGGAGCTGTTACTTTACCAAAATAAATGGTATGGGCAACTGATTTACCTTGGTATATGTCAGTCAACAGGATATACTTTAGGGGTGTTGCAAAGACCACACTTTATATCCGAATTAGATGGGGTTTTCTCTTATAAACCCCTTCAATCCGTGTCTTCACCATGCTCTCATCGTACGATAAGTTTTTTTCAGACACAAAGAATGCATTAAACTTACACTTGAAGTCAATTTAGAAACGGTATAAATTTAATTTTTCACAATATGTCTTTGTTGTCAGGGTTGAAGTCATCATTATTATAAAAGATATATGAATCTCAAGATCTGTTCAAACCTATTCCTATTCATTGCATTGCCCACTAATTTATTGTGGGTGCCATCTTTATTCTCCTATTACATTCGCTTAGAACAGAAGTGACCAACCTTTTTTTGGAAAAGGGCCACTGTCGTTAAGGTGAATTGGTTTGCGGGCCACATCATCAGATATTTTTACCGCATTAAATACGATCTAAGATAAAAATTTAATTTAAATATAGAATAGCTAATATATTGTAATGTTTTTATTAAAATATTAATCATATATTAGTTATTTTTAAATTAAATTATATATTTTTTCATGTATGATCTAATTATAAAATCTAAATTGAACAATGTAAAAAATTGTATCCTTGTATGTTTAATGTAAATTTTAGTTTAAAATTTAAATAAAATTGTTATATTAAAATGATTAACTTTTTACCTCTCAATGCGACTCATGGTACTGACATTCACGAACAAAGCATCCGATATCTGATTTGATCGATGTTGTAGCAACTCGAAGCGAACTCTACAGATGACTGTCGGTGATTCGCGTTCACGTTGCGTACTTCACATATTTCATCCTGGAGAAAACTTGTTCGCATGTGTATATGCTACCGAAAAGTGATGCGAAACAAAGTGCATGTCTATTAATGCCAGGTAATTTTCTCTGGGAAACTAATCGCAATAGAATTGTAATAAGGGGACATAGATAAACTTATTCTTTTGGTCTGACGCACATTGATAATCAACGCACCACTCCATTTGCAGATCTTCGGGGATCTTGATTATTCTAATTGAGAAAGGAGAAGAAACAGATTGAAACTTACAACATTCTTCTTGAAGTCCTGAAATCTAACGCAGAACTCGTTTCTTAATTCTGATATAATGTTTGTGTTCTTTTGAGAATATTGATTATTGCACGTTTGTAGGGCTGGGAAATGCACAAAGTTGTTGTTCTTTATTTGTGATTCCCAAGTCGCAATTTTGTTTAAAGGTCTTCACGTGATCAAACATAGTAGTGGTCAATTGGTCTTTACCTTGGAGACGTGAATTAAGTTCGTAAAGTTGTGTTGATTTATTATCTACCAGAAAGGCAAAATCACACACCCATTCTGTGTCTATAAATTCAACAAAAAGTTTGCCCTTTCCTCCATTAATGTTTGTATTTCGTTTTTGAGATCATACATTTTTCCACGGCTCAGCCATCTTATTTGAGTATAATAAACAATATATTCTAATTCTGAATCGAGCTATTTTAAGAGAATTTAAAACTCTTGCAACATAAGGTTTTTATAAGGGTAAATGGTGATGAATTTGTGGTGTGGGGATTTACCACATGATTCCTCGTGATGTGAGGATTTTGGGCTCGCTGTCTAGTCGGGTTGTATTAGGGTTCGGTGAGCGATATCTTATCTCAGAGAATAACGAAGGAGTTAATACGGGGAAGAATTTTAATTGATAGCGATGATTATAATTGAAGGATGTGGATGGCGACCACAAGGTGCCCAAGCTGAGCAAAACATTTCTTCCACTTACTTGTGTTTTGCACTCTTTTAACTTTACTATCTAACCTCTCTTGGTTAACTCTTGTTTTTTCGACTCTGACGCTATTGGGGCATCCGAGGGCTAGGGAGTCTTTCCTTTCTTCCATTTCTTCTTTCCTTTATTTTCTTTTCTTCTCCAGAAAAGCCTGACTAGAGGCTATAAGATGGCAGCCCCATCACTGGTCTTGCCTTCCTTTGGCCAGCAACCAATCGAAGGGACTATTATTATGCTTTCAAGTCTTATACGAGAATTTCCCGGAAGGATCAAAACGCTGGAGGGAAAATTTTCTATAGGATCGTAACAGGCCTTGGCCTAATACTTGGAAGGAAGAAGAAGAAGAAGAATATATCGATTTTATTTCTCATATGAAGTTGATTTACGGTTGTTGTGATAGTACACTAGCGGCAATGTCCAACGAAAATATCGCACGTTAGTGGGATATTCAATATAATGATATGCGTTTTGCACGATATCCATGTAACAGTATGTAAGAATGTCTAAGTTCTGATTCAAACACACGGGAATGTCGTAAGTCCTTCTCCTACAGTTAGGAAATTAAACCCCTAAATTAAATTTATTTGCGGGTGTTCTCTCCCACTGTGAGAGGCTCTTTGTATCACTCCGATAGTTGTAGATATTCTGTATTTTCGCTCGATAAGTATTTCTTTATATAAACTCCGTTTGCACCACTACAAGATGTAACTTCGTCAGACATTTTGCCTTGATATTTAGTTACATAAATTACCATTGGTAGGTTACACATTTGTGGGTGGACCTAGGATGCAATTACAAGATTCTAGATCTCCACGTCATAATTTAGCTGAGTATTTTTCTCCCACTTCGTTCTTGCAATGTTTATTTATTTATTTGAATTCAGTGGCTTTTTAAATTTTTTATTAGCGAATAATGACTGAGGAAAACAAACAATAACAAAAATATTATAAAATGTTCATCACATTTTCTTCCCCCTGGATTCCCAGTACCTGTCCACGAAACTGTTGGTTGTTAGGGTTGGGCAAATTCGTATGTGAACAGCATCCACATCTTCCATAGTGTTGCAGAGGATACATTGTTGAGTTGGTAGAAGACATATAAAATGTATGTTAAACCAGTAATTAAATATTGTTGTGGATCACTCGTAACTGCTTCAAGCCAGCTAACCCCGAAAATGGAACTACTCCAAAATCAAGCAATGAGAATTATATCAAGTGCTGTAAAGTCAACTCCGATTAGCTCCCTGCTCCAATATATCAATAACATGGACATAAAATCAGAAATTATTGAATCAGCACTCAAAGTACATGATAAACTATTATGTTTGCCTGAAGTTGACTACCCTCCTAAAAACACACATCATAACCGTAGGCTCAAAACACAAGAAGGTTTCTTACAAAAAACATTAATTAAAATAAAACAACTAGATATTTCCTGGAAGGGATCTGAACTGTTCCCAATAAACAACCCCCTTGAACTGCTTGCAATGTTGACAAATTTATTCTTAGTTGGGCCTTTGGGTATTCCCGATGAGTTTATATTAAGGCCTAACAACCTATCTAAAACCGTTAGCTTCTCTTAGTTACAAATATATATGCGATCAGATTAATTTTAATGTGACATCCTTAGTGAACTTTCATTTAGTATATTTGTCAAACTTTTGGATTTATTTATTTATTTTTTTAATTTTAAACTAAGTTGTCAATATTCTGTATTACAAACGGCGGTCAGTTAAACCCCGCCGTATATGATAGCGTTAAGTTCACTATTATTTAAGTGGTCTTTGGCCCGAGCGGTTGGCCTTGGTTTTGGAGGATGAGTTCTACATTTAAACATGTTAAAAACACAGTAAACGAAAAAATAATATTATTTATTAAAATAAAACCAAACATAAAGAAATATTAAATCAACAACATATAAAACAAGTTATTAGAATCAGCTGAAATCGCCACATTGTCAAACGCAAAAATATTCAAAATATTAAAGTGTTAAAATTCAGAGAGAGAGAAAACAATAATTTTAAAATATTCAACTTTGTTCGTTATTCTAAGTTCCTTGGACCATTTGGTCCCTTATTTAATTCTAAGTCTTAAAATGACCAAAGAATGATAAAAAGGAGTCATATTACCAATGTAGCTGCCACCCCCGCTGGGGGGACCGCAATCGGTCCCGCTGCTGTTCTGCCTTTTTTCCACTCAAAATCCCGGCTTTTATATGATTATCTTTACCTTTCACCATCCCCTAAAGCTAATGGAAACCCTATTTTCTTGCCCCATCTGTAGTAATATTCCTAGTATGTCATGGCCATGTTATATAAGGTGTTTTTAACTTCTTATCCTAATGTGTTTGGGTTATATAAGGTTTCGTAAGAATTTTCTATTTGGTTGAAACTAATAAGTTGTTTTTTTGATATTATATAAGTTTTCGTAAGTGTGTCTTCATTGTTTGACAAATATATTGATGTGAAATAGTCATTTTATAATAATTTTTTCCCTAGTTTTTTTATCTATAAAGCACTTGATGTATATTTGGATTGAGACTTCAATCCGCATTTAAAGGGTGAATATTTATGCCCTATTTTTTGGTATAATACACATGTATATGTGTCTATCCTTTATTGGACTTTTTATAGTATTTTATTATTATTGCAGTTAGGCCCTAGTGTTGGCATAACAATTCCCCCCCCTAAATAAGACTGTAGGGTTGAAAAACCGAAAGTCTTTTTTTTTTTTCCTTACAGGATATCTGTCACCTCTCGGGGGTTGGTCCTGACATTTATCTTATTAACTTAACTTTAAGTGGGAGTGGAACTGACGTCGTCAATTGGCGATTCCATCTGTCCTGGAAGTATTTTGTTCTCATCCTAAGAGGTTAGATCGTCTTTTACTTGTAAATTGCCCCGGATACCTTTAATTGTGTCGAAATATCGGTAAGATCTGTTTACTTAGTGAGAACACTATACTTAAAAAAAACAAAAATCACAATATAGCATGCCTTCGCGGCTCTAACACAATATGTCTACGAATAGTTATGGTTCCATTTTCAACTAAAAAATGTTTATTGCTGGAAACAAAAAAAATATCGACTATAAAAATATTTTCACTAAAAATTCTTCTCGTCTTCGTTCTTCTTCCTTGTTTAATCCTTCTTGTGGTTTCTTTTGAAACGGTGCACTTTCCACTGTTATTCAATATCCTGACGCACTTAACAACATTTCGTTTCTTTTTTGTTATTCACTTCGACGGTTCTATTTCGTGAACCGAATTACTGTTAAAAAAAATTATCAGAACTGTGGTGTCTGCTGTGGCTAGCTTGGAGGTCAGGGTTCGTGTCTGCTTGCCTCGATGGAGGATGCGATGTTCTAATGCTCGAGTTCGTGGTTTCGAGTTCGTGGTTCATTTCCAGCTGCCGTTGGTCCAGGTAGGCCTTTGATTTAGGTATGCCTAGTTTCTTTAAACAAAAACCCAGTTAGGTCCATGGAGAACTTGTGAAGGGTTTGATAGGAATTAATCTTGACGTGGAGTTTGTTTTCTTGACTTCATCTATAGGAAAAAAATTGGAATGTAGGATGTTAGGCCAAGGTTGTCGTTGGAGATAGTTATTATTTTTTTATAATTGCCTGGGTTTGTTTTTTTACTGCTAGTAAGGCGTTTGCCTTAGCTGGGTGCGAGTCTGGACATTCATCCATCTTATGCTCCGTCACGAGATGTGTAGTTGATCCTGGCAGCTGCGCTCTCGTCCTCAAATGTACAGGGTGCGGTTGGATCTGGCAGTGTTATGCTGCGGCTCTCGTCCTCAGATGTACAGGGTGTGGTTGGTCCTGGCAGCGTTATGCTGCGGCTCTCGTCCTCAGATGTACAGGGTGCGCCGTGAGTCTGGCCCTCTTAATCTTGCTCCCATCATGAAGTGTCGTGGTGGTGGCCGCAGGTCCAGGCGTTAAGCTGCAATCTTATGGCATTTGTTAAAAAACTTGGGAGGACAACTTTAAACATCGATTATGGGTTTGGTGCTATCCCGTACTACATGGGTCCGCATCTTTTTTATCACTCCTTGTCATAGAATGGTCACTTTAATTTAACTCCATTGCTTAGAGGCTTCATTTTCAGCCATCTCATCTCCGATACTATGTTCCGAATCTTGTATATTAGACGTCCTGGCTTTAGATTGCATCGTTTAGGTTTGTGCACCCATGTTCCTACCTGTCCCTTATAGCTAGCCTCAAGTTGCAAAAAGAAATGCTCTTATGTTTCTGGTCTTATGATTTCTCACGAATCATTTACGCCCTTATTGCAATTCAGGTTTTACTGGGTTCAAAAATTGTCAGTATCTCACCGTATTTTACCGCTTGTTTTCAAAACTTTCCATTGCTTGGATAAAATTTCAATTTTGCTTTTCCTTCTCTAGAGTCCTGGGTTCGATCGAGTGTGCTCGCCTACACATAAATCGCTAGGGCTTTAAGATGTAAATACTACTTAGTACGATTATGTAACCTGAATTCCGTATATCATTCCCTCGTGAGGTCCTGATTGTGAGAGCATTTCCTTTCTTCTATCCGGGATGCGTCTTTGCATCTTAAATTCTCTCGTTTCTAACCTATCTGTCGATTTCCGTGCTACAGCCTACAGAGTTAACTAAAAAAAATCTAAATGGTGTTGTTTCCTTAAGTCCTTCCTAATTCGTTCGGCAATATCTCATCTGTTCCCTTGAATTTCTTTATTTAACTTTTTACATTACTCCTGATTATGCGTGGACTTTATTCCGTGTCTTGGGTCCCCATCTTACCTATGGGTTTAACCTCTCCCTTTTGTCATTTCTTACCCTTTTTGTTTCCTCTTAATTTCCATTTACGTTTTTGAGTTAGTTCCTGGTCTCATACGTGTAGACTTATTCCCTATCTTACCTATGGGTTTAACCTCTTAAGTTCATGTACAATCCTATGTGATTAACTTCTAATTCGTGTACAACCCTATGTGTTTAACCTCTAATTTCTATTGTGTTTATTTTCTATTTCTTGTATTTCTTATGGGTTTAACCTCTCATTTTCATGTACACCTATGTGTTTAACCTCCAATTTCTTGTACTAACCTTATGCGGTTAACTTCTAATTTCTTGTATTGCCCTATGTGTTTAACTTCTAATTTCTATTGTGTTTATTTTCTATTTCTTGTATTTCTTATGGGGTTAACCACCCATTTTCATGTACACCTATGTGTTTAACCACCAATTTCTTGTACTATCCTTATGCGGTTAACTTCTAATTTCTTGTATTACCCTATGTGTTTAACTTCTAATTCGTGTACAACCCTATGTGTTTAACCTCTAATTTCTATTGTGTTTATTTTCTATTTCTTGTATTTCTTATGGGTTTAACCTCTCATTTTCATGTACACCTATGTGTTTAACATCCAATTTCTTGTACTATCCTTATGCGGTTAACTTCTAATTTCTTGTATTGCCCTATGTGTTTAACTTCTAATTTCTATTGTTTCTATTTTCTATTTCTTGTATTTCTTATGGGGTTAACCTCCCATTTTCATGTACACCTATGTGTTTAACCACCAATTTCTTGTACTATCCTTATGCGGTTAACTTCTAATTTCTTGTATTACCCTATGTGTTTAACTTCTAATTTCGTGTGCACCCTATGTGTTTAACCTCTAATTTCCTGTACTACCTTATGTGTTTAACCTCTAATTTCATGTATTCCTTATGTGTTTAACCTCTAATTTTCCGAGATCTCCCTACCTAATGTGTTTAACCTCTCATTTTATGTACTATCCCTACTTAGGTCAATCTGTCTCTCTTGGTTCTACTCGTCGATCGCACACTCGTATGTATGTGTGTTTCCTTTAGTATTCTTCTTCTTTAGTGCCCCAACGTTTCCGATGTCCCTGACTAGTATTCGTTGTCCCTACGTTATGACCAAATCCTATGTGTGCGTACGACTTTTCTTCGCGGTTTTCCTGGCATCATTCTCGTCTCTGGATAGACCCCTGGCTATCTCTTTTCGTGTCTCGCGTATTCCTGATTTCTTGTAAATAAAGCCGGGTGAGTCAGCGAAACGCCCGAGCTGCGAGCCTCGAAGACATGGGATATGCAACGGTTCCCTTCATGCCAACGGTGGCCCGGGCCCTTCCTGTCACACCCTCTAATTCTGTCGCTCCAGAATTCCCTAAATTTCTGACTTTTTAGTCCTTGGCAAGTCGGCGGACTCGTCGAGAAAATCGCCTCAATGGAGTTGGTATTGTTCCTTACTCCCTTCGGGGCCCAAGAAAACTCGAGCAAATCGCCTCAAGGGAGGGCACCCCCTGCCATTCGGGGCCCAAGTTGTCCCCATCCTACTGCCTCCGAAATCTCGATTTCGACGTTAATCTTAGGGAGAGCCTTCTTGAACTCATGGACGCCGCCTCATCGGAAAAGTGGATTTTATCCTAATCTCTTTGATGGGGTTCCCCTGTTGTCCTCATCAATCCCTAAACCCGGGAATCACTTCTGTTTCTCGTGGGTATCTCTGCCCGTCTTGCTTAGTGTTTTCGTTTGTCTTTAATTTCTCGGATGCCTAATCTCTCCCTAAACGATGCTGTTCCATATGGTCCCTAACGTCAGTGCCAAGCCGGCAAGGTTTTATGGCCAGTGCCCCAAGATCATTTTGGAGTTCTCCGTCTCTAGATCATGTCATAACGGGGGTGTCCCACCTTCCGACTTGCACCTGCCTAGCCTGTTGGCGAAGTGTTCAGGCAACTCGCCAAATTGTCGAGGGCAAAAGCCTCTCCAAAAGGGTCCTTAGTCCTTCGCAACTTGTATCTCTGTGTGCGACTATGTAAAAGTTTCATCTCTGTGTGTGTATTTCTAACGTTACCTAGCCTATATTGACCTAAGTTGTAGCCTATAATCTTATTATCCCTCGTAGGCCTAAATATGAAGAGTCTTAAGCGATCTAGTTTTCATCTATTATCGTAATATGTCATATCCCATATATGTGTGTGTCTACTACTCGACCGGTCACTAGTCCTAACTGATATGGGACATGGCTTGCTGTATAAGAGAGTCTAGGCGCCTTTAGGCCCTCCAAACTTTTCCAAGCCAGTCCATCTCAGCAGAACCATTTCCTGTAGAGTGTATTATTGTTGTGTCATACTCAGTAATAGTATTTGTGTAACCCCTGGGTTCCCATTTGAACTTTCACTTTTCTACTAGATCGGATAAAACATCTCACTGTTTTTCAAGTATCCTGATTTCCACCAAATATATAATGATAAAGCCAAAAAAGAAAATATTTATGGGAATAAGTCTATCCTTTTTTTATCACTTCTCTAAGCATCTTCTTTCTGCCTCCAATCCGTATTTCTCACTAGCGGAGTTTCTACGATTGCGCCAAATCTCCATTCCCCTCTTCTGTTCGAGCCCTCTCTTATTTATACAGAATTTCCATTCTTTCCGTTTCCGAAACCTTAATCTGAATTACGGATCAAGCGAGTCCTCCCTTAATTGCGCCAGCCTCTATGACTTTACCCTAGATTTAAACTTGACTTATGATTTAGAAACGCCTCATGCTGTAGTCGAATCTTTTCACAGAATGCGCCCGCCGGCATTGTTGTAAATCTCTCAACACCGCATGAGAGGTTAATCAAAAAAATTATTTTAAGCTATTATTTAACCTGAAGTTCGGTCGTCTTCCCTTCCATGAGTCTAATGTTATTTCCTTTGGGGAGGTGTGTGTAGTCCCTGCTTTGCTTTATTGCGCTAAATCTTCATTCCCCGCTTTGTTCGATTTCTCGTTTATTTCATCCTAAATTTCCCATGCCCCGTTTCCTTACTCTTCGGTTTCGAAACTAAAATCTACCATTGTGCCAAGTCTCCATTCCCTTTTTTTCATTCTCTTGGTTTTCAAATCTAGAATCCCTCTGATTGCTAATATATGCCACTTTTATTTTCTGTTAATGTCATGGGTCTTTGAGTGGTTCTCATTTTTATTTAAAGTATGCTTTCTGATGTCAAGAGAAATAAATAATATTTATTTCCCTGTAAATGCAAATAGTATAAATTTTGTTCATATCCCTAATGCAGTCGGTTTGGAATTCTTATCTATGTGGATAATCTAACTTTCACCAAAATAAACACATTCCAGAGCCTTGCTGAAATTTTACAGCTATGTGACCTCCTAATAGACACTCAGTCTTCGTGCATGTAAATGAAGGACGTGTCTAAAAAAAAATAGTTCTCAAGATGGCAGTATTCCATTCCTCCACGATGGTGAGTCCATATTTATTATTCAGAAAACTTCTATATTCTTGAACGTCCCTAATATTAGTATTATGGTTATTTGTCATCCAATCTCTTCCATATTATCATTATTATCTTTTATTATGGACGTATGATTTGTACCCGAACTTCGTGTGTTGATTATTATTTTATTGTGTGTTTTATTATTATTAATTTTAAACCACTCAGTTATTAGGTCTTTCGGTTTTTTTGTCTACCTCTCGATTTTTAACTGAAAACGTTCCTACATATCATAAGGTGCTCGCCTTTACCATAAAATATCCTAGGATAACGAAATCGGTATTGTTTATCTCATGCCCTGCCTTGTCAATGTCGCACGGTAGGCGGTTTAACTCTAGTAGGCTTTAAAATTTATTTGATATATTTAGTATGAATATTTATTTTATCATATTATTACTAGCATAGTGGTTAAAGCACTGCGCTACAAGCCGAAAAGTCGGGGGTTCAAGTCCCGCTGGGTTTAGGATTTTTAACCTGATCCAAACCTTCTGGCGGCACTATGGCCCTGGGGTCGATTCAGCCTCTAACTGAAATGAGTTCCAGACTCTTGTTCTGGGGAAAGGGCGGCCGTCACGCAGGGCTGATAACCCGGCTGACATTCAGTGCCGATTGTCTAGAAATATTGGGAGCCCTAACGTTTCCCTTACCTCAAGATCTCCGGTAGGGGGAATATGTTACTTTAAATGTTACTTTATTTTTCACTGTTATTACTCTAATTCCAAATCCTCTGATTTTTATGTTTTCCAATCCCCTAACTCTCATTTTGTAATTAAATTATTCATAGTCCTATTATTAGATTAACTTATTTATTTTCCCAATATAAATCACTCATTTCTTTGCAAGTTATAATGCGGTTCCTTGAGCCTTACGTGGGCCAAGTTTAATTACCTAACTAGCATTAGTGCAAAGGTCCCAGTGTGGATGCACGAGTTGCTACATGGAGACTTATATATTAATCGATTTATTTTCCTTGTCTTTTTATTTGTTATATCAATAATATTTTTGATTATTATCCCGAATATAATTAGAATTTTAATTGTTGAGATGGATTTGGGTTAGTTTCATACGGAGTGCTGTCATGTTTAACATAGCCCCCGTTAGATGGCTCTGTAGTGAACGTTGCCATTTTGAAAAAAAAAATACTAGACGTCGGCCACTTCCATTTTTTTCCTAACAAAACAAATTACCTAGTTAATAAACCATAAATTATTTTTTTTCGTATCCTATCTCTATCCATGATTCAATAAGATCTAAGATCGTGTTTTACGTGAATATATCAATAAAAAAAATGAATGTTTACATAGCGAAAACGTGGTACGAGTGTTTAGAGCATTAGTGGCGTAAGTATAAGATGTGTCCACCACCTTGTTTCCTCAAATTCATTACCCCTTACGTAAAAAAAAATTCCAATATGAAAAAAATTCAATCTAGTGGCGTTTAAAAGCAACCTATGATCCCTTGTGCTTATCTCTTGTGGTGATGCTTTCAGAAATGATTTATGTGTACATGTGATCGTGCCACGCCAACCCGATAGACGAAATAATAAAATATGTCATTATTAACGTACAATTATTAACATTGGATGAGATATTGCCTTAATTAACACAAAAAAAACTAAATCAATTTCATTACTACACTCTGCAAATATTCTAAAAAAAAATATCATCTGACTGAAAACTTGTCAAAATTTGTACAACACCAAAATAATTCATAAAGCTTATAGGTATCCAAAAAAATCAAGTTCTGAAAATAATACATAAAACATAACCTAGAAAAAATATATATATAGATGTCTGCCTATAAAGAAAATAACATCTCTATGAAAAAAAATCAACAACACCAAAATTGCCGTATATATCCAAAAAGTTTACCCATTGAGAAAAAAAACCAATAATTATGCCCAGAAAGATAAAAAATTTGTTGAAAAACATCAATACCAAACATATAACCTAAAAACAGCGATATATCCAAAATTTACCCATTGTCCATAAAAACCCTAAAAAAAAATAAAATAACCTAAAGCCAGTTAATAATAATGTCCCAAAGTTGAAGATTTTCTGGTTTATCTCTGTTTTAAAAGACATAGTTTATTCATTAGTACCAATGTGACTCTTGTCTTCCGATTAAAAAAAAAACATATAGATTCCTACTGTATACGAATTGAAGGTTAATTTTGTGGTCTAAAGGTTCGTTTCTTTATCCGTGAATGTAATAGAACATTATTTTCACGAATATACCATCGCCTGCTCACCAGTTTATTACGTTCTGTGAAAATTATTTTCTGTATATGTAATTTTACTTAATATTTTAATATATTTTCAAAAGGACGTTTAAAGGTAACCTATTAACGAAATATTTTGCTCTGTTTGGATTCCATTATAATTGGCCTACCTGTTCACTTCTTCATAAGGGAAAAAGAAGGTTCGCTAGCTTAATGGCTTTTTTTGTTAACAAGTGTTAGTGACTAACAGTTAGTCATTCCATATACAGTTATCCTAGTCAACTACTGGAGATAAATTTTATTATATCATTTTGTGATGCTTTATAGTTGTCAATTTAATTATGTTACCATACGCTTTCTTTATTTTTGCTGGTTAAAATGAGATCAAACACGGCATATTTGGTGCAATTATATCAATTAATGCTATTTTATTAATTATCTAATTTTAATTAATACTAAGTACGCCGTAGCTTAGTGGTTAAGGCACTGCGCTACAAGTTGGAAGGTCGAGGGTACAAGTCCCGGTGGAGTCAGGATTTTTAAACTGACCAGAACCTTCGGGCGGCACTATGGCCCTGAGGTGGACTCAGCCTCTAACGGAAATTAGTACGGGACGCTTGTTCTGGGGGTAAAGGCGGCCGTCACGCAGGGCTGACAACTCGGCTGACATCAAGTGCCGATTGTCTAGAAAAAGTGGGAGCCTTAACCTCCTACTACCCCAAGGTCCTCCCGAGGCCTGTAGTGGGATTATTTATCTAAGTAATTAATACTAACTATACCGGGTTAATATATGCCCTCACTCTGTATTTCGCAAATCATGTGAACGAACGAAATTCACTACTACAAGAAACTCCAAGCGCGACAGGCCTAGAAGGCCCTTGGCCTACCATCCGGCTGCTGGTTTCACGTCCACATGTGTTAATCACAGAAGTAGACAGTCATAAGCCAGTATAGGGGTGACATGTGATCAGAATGTCGGGTCCCCTAGCCCTTTTAGCTGGTGTTCTTAACCTGGAGTCGATACTTACTGTAGCTACCCAAATGCCTCACGATGTTGGGTGAGCACCGGTCCCATACTGGCCGAAATTCCATGAGAAAATGTCTTCCCTCATGGGGACTCGAATCAGCGCAAGGCTCGTAGCTTTGCGCCAAGGCATCTTGCCTTAACCACTCGGCTACGGCGCTGGACTACTTCTACAATGACTAGAGCTAGGAATTTTAGGTGCAAACTTTTGGTGAAAAGGTGTAAAAAAGGTGCTTTAATTTAGCAGAAAAAGGTGCATTTTTTAAATAGAAGGTGCAAATCTTCCATGTGAATTATCATTAAAGAGTACCAAAACCAATTACATCAAGTAATTCACGCCTCGCTAATAAACTGTAGTCGCACTACACCTTTACTGCTTCGTCGTTCCTTATTTTTCACATGTTTTGCACCACTTATATGCTGCGTAACACGAATGCATTGCTGTTTTTCATCAATTTTTATTGAAATATCACAAAGAATGCACCTGATAACAGATCCGTCACTCTGAATTCCATCTGCACTAAAGTTTTTAACAATATCACGTAGTTTATAGGAGTTCACTTTTGGTTTCGGCATACTGTATACTGGTAACTCAGGAAAATAGCAGACCGCATTAGTCAAATATTATTTTGAACTTAAACATTTATTCACGCACTCAACAACCTTGCTTGAACAATAGCTTTCGCATAACTGTGGTGCAATGAGGCGCAAACTAATTTAAAAGGAATAGCCTAACGGGATTGCACTGAAGTGGAAGTAATGTGATGTGGACTGATACCACATATCGTTACCAACCCTTGAAATCGTATTTGAATAATTATTTTGGTAATAAAATGTTCCAAAGGAGACAACAAAGGTTTGAAAAGGTGCAAAATGTGCTTCCATTAAAGAAATGATGCAAATATGTGCTAGCATTGAATAAAGGTGCAAAAAGGTGCAACTAAAAGACAGTAAGGGGCATTTATTTAATGTTTTCTTTGCAATACTAGCTAATTTGAACATTATTGTAACAAAAAAAAAGTGCAGCACCTAAAATTCCTAGCTCTAACAGTGACTCTTAAAACACTATCTAAATTTAGGGATTTAGCACACAGGTTTTCTTGGTTTATTAAGCAGTAATATTGCATTACAGAAATGTTTCCTACTTTAGCTGGCAGTAATTTAACTAACTCTTCTCGTTTTTCTGTAAATGTAGGAGTTACTTCTATTGTTACACCAGATAGATTTGTATATTTCAAGCCAAGCCGATTCAAGGTTTCGGTGATACCTCCCTTTAAATCATTTATCTTAGTGACGCCTTTAACAGGGACAAGAGGAGCTAATTAATCTGTAATATTAAAATCTTTATCAACTTCTCTTAAGACAATTTATTGCTTTTGGGCAGTATCGCTAGCATCACTACTCTCATCGAGTGCCAGATAAATTTGTGGCTAGGTATTTTAAAGTTCTCTCTATATTTGAGGCTAATTCGTCAATATGGCGAGTTACAGTCTGTTGCGACAAGCTTTATTTTGCAAATTGCGCTTTTTTGTCAGGGCATATAATATCAGCAACACTCTCAATGGAGTCTTTAACAAACTCGCCATCAGAAAATGATTTAGATTTTTTTGCAATAATTTCTGCTACTGGGTAACTCGCTTTTACCAGAGATTCAGTTTGAGGTGGCGCATTCTTAAAAATCAACTGCCGTCCGGAAAGTTTAATTTCAAGATTGGATAATTTGTCTCCACGAAATTGACACTCAAATGTATCGTATGGAGAGCCATGTTTGGTGTTGTAATGTCACTTTGTTATACTCCTTAAACAGTGAAACTGTTTCACTGCAAATTAAACATACTGCTTACTTGTTTAATTCGGTAAAAAAATATTCATTAGTCCACATTATTTGAAATGATCTATCTTCGTCTGAATCTTTTCTTTTCTTTCCGCTACACTTAGAATTCATAATTAACACAGAATTAATATTCTGCAAACCTCTCACTAACACTGACACTACAATGTGAGCGAACAACTGCAAACTAGAAACTAACTTGAGATGTATAAAATGTAACGCTAATAAAACATCTGGCACACACTCGCCTTTGAAAGTAGTAACCATGCGGTCAACAATGTACGGAGACTTAAAAGCGATGCGCGGTAGGTAGGATTATAAATAAAAATGTGGACTGGGTGTTTCTTAAAACGGATGTAATTTCTCCATGTTTTGAGTAAGAGAACCAGTAAGATGAATTTTTGCAAACACATGTGTTGGAAACAGAAAAAGTCTTGCTCTTTCAAGTATATCTTATACCAAATATAATTACTTATTTTCATAAATTATATTAGGCTATAAATTATAAATATCACTGCCGGCCGAATGCGATGTGATAGAGTTCATATCATTGCGTGCCGCGGGTTGGACACACCTGGCTTAGAAGATAATTGATTGTGCCCTCTAAAAATGAGAATAGCGATAAAAACATCTAATTTCTGCTGCTAATATATTAGGGTAGGGACAGTTATTGTGCAATTCATATCTATTAGATTCTTATACAGTAAAAACTTTGTTTTCCTCAAAAGCGGGGGAAAATCGCATGAGACAAATTTTTTTCCACATTAGACAACAAGCTGCATTATAAAAAAAAAAAAAAAAAACAAAAAAAATTAACCAATTTTAGATTATATAGAGCACCGTATATATGTTTTCATGTACCTCCTGGATTTTTTGTAGTTCCGGTCTGCTGTTGGAAAGCGAATTATAGTATGTACGAGCCGACTTCGACGGTAATGCGCGAAAAAACACAGTCCGGTTTATTCATTGATAAAGTTTGTCTCTTAGACACGTATTCATGGAAGTAAAGGTAGGCAGGTTCGGTTTCCACTAAACTAACTATACTTTTCGTCCACCATCCTTTGATTCCCCGCCACTTTCATTCCCACACTACCTGTTTGTAGTTTTGAAAAACTGTCCACAACAACCACCTGAAGATGCCTTGTTGAAAACGTTTTCCTAGGGATTTCAGGACATTCAAGGATTAGCGTGAATTGAAAATATTAATATATTTTTTTCATGAAAGACCTTTACTTTAAAGTTACACGTTGCTATTAAATTGGTGGGACATTGGGGCCAACGATTTTTAACTCCCCTTCCGAAAGAAGAAAGAGGAGTACTATACAATTTACCGGTTTTACGTATCCGACTAAACGTCTCAAGGGGGTCCCTGATTTCGATTCTTGGCTATGCCATACGTATTTTTATTTCGGTATAGGGTCTGGAAACATTATTCACTCAGTCCTCGCAAAAAACACCTGAGAAGCTGACTTGATAGGATCCAATTGCGAAATTTCGGCTAAGGAAAACATTGGAAAATAAATAAAGTTGAGGGGACTGCGTAAATGCTAACCAATTAACTTTACTTCGCTTTCGAAAGGAAGCCATATCCTAGTGGAACGCTTAGAATATCTGACTACATATGAGGGGTCTCTAATTCGATTTTTGGCAATATATATTTTTTTTATTTCGGTATAAGGCCTGCAACATTATCCACTCAGCCCTCGCGAAGACAACTTACTTGCTCACTGGCACTATCGAACCCGTAGGTTCATGGCCGCACGGACATAAGCTCTCCATACATCCCTATCCTGAACTAATCCTTTCCAATCATTCCCTGTATAATCTACTTCCCTCAAATCATAGTTAATGTTATTCTCCCACCTCATTCTTGGTCTACCAACTGGGCGTTTTCCCTCTGGCTTTCCTACAAGTAGCTTCCATGCAAGTCTTTCATTCCCCAAACGTGCAACATGTCCTGCCCATCGCAGTCTACGAGACTTAACTGTTCTTATTATATCTGGCTTCCTATAAACACCATGTAGTTCATTGTTATGTAGTCTTCTCCATTCACCTGCCTGTTCATCTCTCCTTGGTCCAAAATTTTTCCTAAGTACTTTATTCTCAAATACTTGTAATCTCCTTTCCTCTCTTAAAGTAAGCGTCCATGTTTCGCACCCATATAATATAACTGGTAGAATAATGGTTTTATATATTTTCAGTTTAACGTTTTTTGAAAGGAGTTGGGACACCAAGAGTCTCTGGAATGCATAATAGCACGCATTTCCAGAATTGAGCCTATGTTTAATTTCCTTGTGCATCTCATTCCTGTTTGTGATTATTGTTCCTAGGTAGTTAAATTCAGCCACTTCCTCAAAATTTCCCTCATTTGTCATTAGTTGTCCATTTACATTATTTAATGAATTTCTACGTGTGACCATATATTTAGTTTTATTGATATTTACTTCCAGTCCTAATTTCTTAGTGTTACTCAATAGTGTGTGCGTGTTGTCCTTTAGTATCTCCTCGCTATCGGCCAACAATACTACATCATCAGCATAAACTGAGAAGCTAATTGGTACGAAAAATGTCGAAAATCGTTTAAGAAGATTGAAACAAACTTTGAGGGATTACATAAATGTAACTACCTGACTCCCTGTTCTGTCTACCGCTATCCAGTAAGAGCAACCACTTGAGTCGGAATTGGTTCTTAGAATCTCTCGAACCACGGATTTATTTTTATTTGCTTTACTATAATAACACAGTAGCATAATCGAAACCGGAGGTACCGGGGCCATAAATTTCGTATACATCCTTATCCTGAGCAAACATTTTCCAGCCATTCTCTGTGTAATTTACCTCCCTCGAATTATGATTAATATTATATTCCCACCTCATTCTTGACTTATTTGCTGGGCGTTTTCCCCACTGGATTTCCAGCAAGAAATTTTCATGCCGCTCCTGCATTTCCCATTCGTGCCACATGTCCCGCCCAGACGGTAAGTGTTATCATTACATCGGATTTCCCACAAGGGTTATATAGCTCACTCTTTTGTAGTTTTCTCTATTCGATTGTCTATTCGTCTTTCTTTGATCTATAAATTTTCCTTAGCACTTTATTCTCAAATATACGCGCGATATTTTCTTCTCTCTTAAAAAAAGGAATCTATGTTTCTCATCCACATAACTGGAGTATAACTGTTTTGTATGTTTTTCTTTTAACTTCTTTGACAGAAGTTGGAATGACCGGAGTCCATGTATTGCGCAATAGGAAGAAGTTCCAGAGTTGAGCCGATGTTTAACTTCTTTTTGCGCCTCATTCAGTTTTTATTATTGTTTTGGGTATTCGGATTCTGCCAATAAACATTTTCCCATTTGTTGTCAAGTCTATATTCGATGTAATACGGAGTAATGTATTTCTTCAAGCGAAAATTTAGTATTATTGATTTTTAATTTGATTGACTATTTAACTCATGCCCCAAATGGAAGTCAATGATCAATCACATTTCAATTAATTTTGTTTCACAAACAACAGTAGTGTTTCACCTCGCTCTTTATCGAATTCTGTTTACCATCTCCTGTTTTTGTGATAAAGAAAGCCCCTCCATTTTATTATTCTGTTCAGGACAGATCATTATTTTGCAGTGACTGACTCTCCAAACAATACATTGAACACAGCAAAATTTGAACAGATTATTTCGAACTACACATTTTATAATTGTGTGTTCAATAATCGTGTCATTAAATAATGATTTTACTGAATTGTTTACTAACAAAATAAATTAAAAATCTATAATGTTGTTTATAATGTACAGTTTGATATGTTCAATTTTTTTTACCACTAGGGTGTATGCTTACAATATTGAGATCCTATTTTGCAATAAATATACGATCAAGTTGCAGTGAATAAACAAATGAAACATAACCAAACATTTCTGATTGTTTTCAAACATCGCCATTTACATTAAATATATATGAATATTTAAAAATACCGGTAACTATTAAAATATATATGTAGTCAATATGCCCATTTCACCAATTAATGTTTTAAAATGGTCCAACAAGTTTCTACAGCCAAGCTGTCATTCTCAAGACCAGATATATCTGGTCTTGAGAATGACAGCTTGGCTGTAGAAACTTGTTGACCATTTTAAAACATTAATTGGTGAAATGGGCATATTGACTACATATATATTTTAATATTATATCACCAAGAAGATCACTTGTGTATTAAATACCGGTAACTATATTTAAATAATTAGTTTTGAATGAACATCTTAATTTTATTCGTTAAGTAGTCTTAACATATGCCACTCTTGACAACCAAATCCTCAAGATTGTTTCCCAACCTGTGGTTCGCGAACCCCCAAGGGGTTCGACAAATATTTAAAGCGGTTCGCCATAACTTATTCGTAATGGCGGGTTTCGAGGCTAGGACTATTGTTTCTTTCATTGTAATAATAATAATAATAATAATAATAACAGTAATAATAATAATAACTTACTTACTTACTTACTCACTGGCACTATCGAACCCGTAGGTTCATGACCGCACGGACATAAGCTCTCCATACATCCCTATCCTGATCTAATGCTTTCCAATCATTCCCTGTATAATCTACTTCCCTCAAATCATAAATAAAAAATAACAGTAATAATAATAATAAAAAATAACAGTAATAATAATAATAATAATAATAATAATAATAACAGTAATAATAATACTAATAATAAAAATGACAGTAATAATAATACTAATATATAATAATAATAATAATAACAGTAATAATACTAATAATACTAATAACAGTAATAATAATAATAATAATAATAACAGTAATAATACTAATAATAATAATAACAGTAATAATAATAATAATAATAATAATAATAATAATAACAGTAATAATAACAGTAATAATAATAATAATAACAGTAATAATAATAATAATAATAACAGTAATAATAATAATAACAGTAATAACAGTAATAATAATAATGAAAATAACAGTAATAATAATAATAATAATAATAATAGTAATAATAATAATAATAACAGTAATAATAATAATAATAATAATAATAATAATAATAACAGTAATAATAATAATAATAATAATAACAGTAATAATAATAATAATAAATAATAACAGTAATAATAATAATAATAATAAAAAAATAAACAATAATAATAACAGTAATAATGATAATAATAATAATAAAAATAACAGTAATAATAATAATAATAACAGTAATAAAAACAATAATATAATAATAATTCGATTATAATAACAATTATTATTATTGTCGTTATTGTCGTTGTCGTCGTTATCGTCGTTTTCTTCGTTGCCGCCATCAATTATCATCGCCATCATCCATCATCATCACCATCATCCATCATCATCACCACCATCACCCATCATCAACACCACCATCAACCATCATCAACACCACCATCAACCATCATCATCACCACCATCATCGCCATCACCACCCATGATCACCATTTTAAAATTAAATTAACCCTATTATGCCCCTCGTTGCATGAGTCTAACATCGGGAATTCATCATAAGTAATGCCACGAGTGATTTTCAAATTATCGATAAATTCACGACTCACGAATTTATCTAGAGAATTTGGAAATCAAGAGTGGCATTTGTTAGGACTATTTAACGAATAAAATTAAACTGTTTACTCACAAATCATTGTTTAACTATAGTTATTTTAAAATGTTTATATATTTAATGTAAACGGCGATGTTTGAAAACAAATCAGAAATGTGAGGTTATGTTCATTCACTGCTGCTTGATCGTATTATTTATTGCCAAATAAGATCGCAATATTGTAAGAGTGCACCCAAGTGGAGAAATAATGAAACACATCAAACTATATATCATAATAAACATTACGGGTTATTCATTTATTTTTTTAGTAAAGAACTCAGTAAAATCGAGGAATCTTTTCATTATTTGCTATATTCAGTATATTTGTTGGAGAAAAATAATGCTTTGACCTGTTCAGAACATTAAAAAGGAGGAGCTTTCTTCATCTCAAAAGCAGAAGCTGATAAAGATAAATCAATAAAGAACTAGATGAAATACGACTGTGATTCGTTGTAAAACAACATTAATTGAAACGTGATTGGTCGCTGACTAGCATTTGTGGCATGAGTTAAATAGTCATAAGTAATGCCACGAGTGATTTCCAAATTATCAATAAATTCACGATGTCACAAAGTGACGAGTGAATTTATCTTGAGAATTTGGAAATCAAGAGTGACATTCTTTAGGACTGTTTAACGAACAAAATTAAACTGTTTACTCACAAATCATTATTTAAATATAGTTATTTTAAAGTATTTATATATTTTAATGTGAACGGCGATGTTTGAAAACACATGAGAGACGTTTATATTTCATTTGTTCATCACTGCAACCAGATCATATTATTTATTGCCAAAGGATCGAAATATTGTAAGAATACACCCTAGTGGAGAAAAAGTGAAACACATCAAACTGTTTATAACCAACATTATAGGTTACTAATTAATTTAAAATGTCCTATGATGTAAATATATAAATTATATTTTTCTGGAACGTAAATACCTGGGAAATAATACTTTCAAGAAAGTTCAAACAGTGGTTTGTCTTTGTGGTATAATCAATTACTAGATTTTTATATTAAATCTCGCAAGCGTTATCTGGTTACATTCGTGGACTATATATACAATCTGGGAGCTACATGTGTTCCATGATTCTTACACCTTAATATATTAATTGCTATATTCACGTGTTTCTTAGAGAGTCAGTCACTGCAAAGTAATGCTGTGAGCTGTTCAGAATATTAAAAAGGAAGAGCTTTCTTTAATATGATAAACTCTTCTTCTGCACTTCCTGGATTAGGCATTAGTTGCATGTTCCGTCTTCACTAATAGATCTAACAAGGGAAGTACTTATGTTGGACCAGTTGGATTGCAACAAAAATTGGAGGATATGTTAATTAATTGACACTAAATATGACTATTTAACTCATGCCCCAAATGAGAGTCAATGACCAATCACATTTCAATGATTTTCGATTTACAAACAATCACAGTCGTGTTTCGCCTAGAATTACCAACTGAAGTTTATCATAATAAAGAAAGCACCTCCTTTTTAACATTCTGAATAGGTCATTGCATTATTTTGCAGTGAACGAACCCGTAAGAAATACGGCTACCAGATTGTATATATAGTGCAAGAATGTCAACATATAGCGCCTGCAGGAGTTAATATAAAACATTTGTAGCAATTGATTATACCACCAAAAATAAACCACTGTTTGCACTTTCTTAAATGTATTTTTTCCCAGGTAATAATCCAGAAAAATATAATTGTCATATTTACATCATACACCAGAAATTAATTATTATACAGAGTGATGTGTTTCATTTTTTCTCCACTAGAGTGTATTCTTACAATATTGGGTTCCTTTGGCAATAAATAATGTGATCTGGTTGCAGTGACAAACAAAAGAAGCAAATGAAGCGTACCAATGTTTCCTCATTTGTTTTCAAACAAAAGAAAGTCGTGAATTTATCGATAATTTGGAAATCACTCGTGGCATTACTTACGATAAGTTTAGTCATTTTGCTGCAAATTTAATAAAACTCGTGTTATTTGTTATTAAATTTCAATCGAGTCTCATTGACCGGTTCATAACGGCACGGTTGCTCATTGCAGCTGGTTTCAAGCACAAGTACTGCTAGCGCAGCGGTGCGTATAACCTAAATATTAGTTTCCCTCCTTTACATTAATAACTATTTTTCATTACTTTATACACATAGAAGAGTACTGTATACTTTTCTTTACTTGAAATTCTGAATCAGTTATAATTTCGAGTACTGGAGTAACAAAAACAAATTATCATTTACCATAACATCAATGGTGATAATGAGGGTCTTCGATGAAATGGTTGTAACAAAGTTCTTGCGAACATCACGAGCATCTGATGATGGCAATCCTGGTGCAGGTATGTGTGGCACATTCTTTTGGTTTTTGCTAGCCCTCTTTTCTTTACGATGTCGGTACATTCCTCATTAAACCATTTCTTCTTTTGCTTATTTTTATCTGATGATGGCTGCTGCTAATTTCTGACGATAACCAGCATCGTCCGTGCTCCGATTGCTGAAACCAGTTGTGGCAGCAAATTCCCTCTAGGCCATCGTTAGGGGGTTAAGTTCCATAATCTGTGCATATCTGGCGGCATAGGTGTTCAGCCGTGCATCGTTGTAGTTCTGGTGAGATGAGGGTGTCCCTCCCTAGAACAGGGCATCGTCGTAGATCTGGTGAGATGAGGGTGTTCCTCCCTAGAGCAGGGCATCGTAAACCACACTGCCGTCAAGACAGAGATCAAAATCCGACATCGTGGAATGAGCAACACTACTCTAGTTATGGGTACAGCGGTCTTCTCATTATCATGGGTCCATCAAGGGGGGCCTGGCAAATATGTTTAGGTAGACAGCACGTCGTTGTAGCATATGCCCAATATTGCGTACAATTTAATTAGGGTGAATAATGATATGGTGATAAATGTTAGTGACTTTGTTGAATTGTGTCCGCAATATAGGGAATCTGTGCTAGTATGTGAAGCTCTGCGATCCTAGTGTATAAAGGAGCCAAAAAAATAGTTTTGGATCATCTATTTCGCACTATCTGAACTATCTTTTTGTAAAACCAGCGAGGATGATCCGGGCTTCTCAGCCATATAGTAAAATACTGCGGATCACAGCTCGATACGAAGTGAGCTTGATCTTATTTGCCAGTGCAGACGACTTGAAAAATAGATAAAGAATTGCAATGGCAGCATTTCATTTACGTAGTAAGTGCCGAATACGAATTTGGAACGTAAGGTTGGATCTGATGCTGACAATTTAGTAGTATCTCTTATAGCCCCCATTCCTGATTTATATCAGTTTATTCTTCGGTTGCCACATTCTCATCTGAAGATTCCAATATTTCAAATATATTACTTACTTACTCACTGGCACTATCGAACCCGTAGGTTCATGGCCGCGAGGACATAAGCTCTCCATACTTCCCTATCCTGAGCTAATGTTTTCCAATCATTCCCTGTATAATCTACTTCCCTCAAATCATAGTTAATGTTATTCTCCCACCTCATTCTTGGTCTACCAACTGGGCGTTTTCCATTTGGCTTTCCTACAAGAAGTCTCTATGCATGTCTTTCATTCCCCATACGTGCAACATGCCCTGCCCATCGCAGTCTAAGAGACTTAACTGTTATTATATCTGGCTTCCTATAAAGACCATGTAGTTCACTGTTATGTAGTCTTCTCAATTCACCTGTCTGTTCATCTCTCTTTAGTCCAAACATGTTCCTAAGAACTTTATTCTCAAATACTTGTAATCTGCTTTCCTCCCTCCTAAAGTAAGAGGCCATGTTTCGCACCCATATAATACCACTGAATAGAATAATAGTTTTTTAATAATATTTTCAGTTTACAACGTTTTTCACAAGGAGTTGGGACATTAAAAGTCTACTGCAATGCATAATAGCACGCCATTTTGAAAGAATTGAGCCTATGTTTTAATATCTTAGTTTCATCTCATTCCTATTTGTGATTATTGTTTCCCTAGGGAATTTTTTGAATTCAAGCCACTTCTGCAAAAATTTCCCCTCATTTGTCAGTAGCTTTGTCCATTTTCATTATTTTAATGAATTGTCTACGTGTGACCATAGATTTAGTTTTATTAATAGTTACTTCCAGTCCTCCCATTTTTTAAGTGTTACTCAATAGTGGTGTGCGTGTTGTCCTTTAGTATCTCCGCGCTATCGGCCAATAATACTACATCATCAGCAAATAAACGAACAGCTTATTAATACCATTGAGTTGTAAGCCTTCCCTCATTCTCTAAAGATTTAATGGCATGCTCTCGTACAAAGTTAAATAGTAGAGGTTATAGTGCATCTCCTTGCTTCAACCCAGTCTCTGGATTTCAAAAGTTTCCCGAACACGGGTTTGCCGTACACGCACCCTCACTCTTTGTGCCACTTAGACACACATTCGTATTAGTAATTTTTTATTCAGGTATTGATGCCGCCGTTTTAACCGATTCCTCAAGTTTTTTAATTCATTTTTTTCAGAATTACCTTCGGCGTTTGTTTCCTCTCATACTTGATAACCGTTCTCGCCTGATTTTTCAACCCAGACAAGAATGATGAGTTCCGAATTAAAGTCCTCCCTCTAACCGATCTAAATCAATGATGCTACTGTGCCCGCGTTTGTCCACTAATACACGATCAATATGGTTCACGGATTCACCATCTCTAGACGTCCAGATGTATATTTATGAACATCCTTACGTTGAAATGCTGTGATCGTAACCATAAGATACTTTGATGTGGCAAAGGTGACTAATCTAATCCCCAATGTCGTTACTATCTTCATGAAGACTGAATTTGACTATTGTTGGTTTGAATATATCTTCCCGCCCACTATTGTATTAAACTCTCGTAAAACAACTTTTATATATTATCGTGAAAGATTATGAGATACGCATTCTAATTCTTCATAGAACTCATCCTTGATTTTGTCGTCCTTTTTTTTTGTGTGGGACCATGTACACCTCCCCAAAAAATAATGGGTCGGTGTAATATTTAGAGTCCCAGATAGACGACACTGCGCATGCGCGTACAGCTCGAGCCATGATACACACCCTACCGCATCAAAACTTACTTAATTCTGTTCTCTTGTGGGTTGATATAACTGGCTCCGAAAATCACTCAAAACTGAGATGAAATAATATTTTGTTGTAAAACATATAAATAGTTTATGGAATATCAACAACCATAAATAAAATGCAACCTGATATAAATAAAACAAATATGAACTTCTCGGCTGGTTTCGTACCTTCAGTGTTCAATTCTGTAGTCCGACGCGGAACCGCAGAGCTAATCCGATGTCCTCTTCGCTAATGTAAAATGTTTGTATGTGAAATTGTGTCATACTTCGTGGTTTGTTTATATTATGTAATTAAAATTAATTTCATTAGTTTAGAATATTTAGGCACAATGACGATCTTGTATTTTCCTGTTATCTATTAATTCAATTTAGGATTGTGATATTCACTATTATGGGGTTAGATGTGCCTTTTTATTTCATATTAAACATTCATTGTCTACGCACAACTCATGCTGTCCTTCATTCTTCACAAGCATGGCGAACAGGCATGATCTGAGACAGCGGGTTATAGCTTTATTTGACGCTAGATATGGGGCTAGATCCGCTGCCCGGTTGGTCGCTGTGCCAAGGAACACATCCGTTAGGTGGGCTCATCGATTTCAAAATTTAGGGGAGGTTGCAAATCGTCCTATTTCTGAGCGTCCACGGATTTCTTCAGCGGAAGAGGACGCTGCTTTATTCGAGGCAGTTCGACAGGACCCCTTTCGAACAGCCAACAAATTACGATAAATATCCAACTTCCCCCGTTGTGATCAAACTGTAATCAACCGACTCAGGATCAGTGGGATTAGAAACCGGAGGGCTGCGCCAAAGTAATGTTTAAGAGAAGAAGATGTCATCAACCGTCTTGCCTTCGCAACCAGTCGAATGGATTTCGATTGGAGAAATGTAATTTTCTCCGACGAAACGACCATCTCGAGTGATTACGATTGTCCTCGCCATGTCTATCGTGAGGATGGCCACCGACATGGTGAACGCTTTGTGCATCGATGTGCAGGTTCGGGGCGCTTTAGCGTATCGTTGTGGGGGTGGATGTCTTACGATAGGATTGACGTGATAGAATGAATTAATGGCCGGTTCGATGGGGATTTGTATGAACATTTTCTGGAAATTGTATTCCTTCCTTCCGTCCAAGAACGTTTTCCCAATGGAACATTACTGTTCCAGCAGGACAACCATCCCGTGCACTAACCAGGGAGAATTCAAAGACGGTTTCAGACGAGGCCCGAGATCGAAATAATTCATTGACCTCCGAAGTCACCTGATGTGAATGTCATCGAACATGCACGGGCGAAATTGAAACAAAAAGAGGATTTAGAAGTATGCCCTCCAACCCACTCGAAATAAAGTCGAGTTTTGAAATCAAGTTCTCGATACCTGGGAAGAGCTCGCCCGGGAAGAGGAGGACAACCCTCATCGAGAATTCTTCCGCGATCTCGTCAGTTCCATGCCGAATCGACTTCGAGCTGTAGTAGAAGCCGATGGCATGTGGACAAGATATTAAGTTCACTGGTCTCCTTTTCTGCTTTTTATTTTTATTTTTTTTATTTTTCATGTGAGGTAGTAGAACTTAAATTTCCATAATAAAGTTTGCTTTTTTAAGGCCAGGTTCAGCCTACCTACAGGAGTTGGGAATAAATTATTCCATTCTATCTTTAATTAAATTAAATAATCGAGGAACTCTGAAAATTTAAAATAAACATGCATTAATATTTTTAAAAAATGGTGCTACTTAGGATCGAACGCAAGTCACTCCCTTGATAACGTATTGGATCATGACTCAACCGTATGTGCTACGGGGGCAGGATTAGCAGCAGTTGCGCTCTTGGTTTCAAGGATGCATCGTGTTTTTCGAAACAGAGGGACACAATGTTCTCTTGTGAATCGCGCTATGAATCTTAGATATGTGTACGAGCAAGAGTTCACCCATTCTTTTTTTGGGGAAGTGTACATTTACGATTGCAAAATCATGTCGCTTACCTTTTAAAATTATCTATTCTTTGACAAACTTAATATCTCGGATAGCCAAGAGAACCCTCTTTCGGGCTAAAAACCCTTTCCAAATTCAGGTCTCTCTCTGCTCCCATGGTATAATGCAAAGCTTTCCGATTCCTTACTACCTTCTCTTGGTCATTTACCTTCCTGTAGAGCGACTATATCCAAGGGCAATTTATCTAATCCCTGCGTTAATATCCGTAATGCCCCACTACTATAACGTTCTAATATTCCATGCTCCTATGAACATGTCCCTGTGTTAGAGCCTTTGGCATATATTTCCTGAAGTAGTCCCCACACGGAGAACCGAATGGGGGATATTTTACCTCCGGAAAATTTTATCCCAGTGGAGCCCATGTTGGCGTTTCTTGACGGTTGTATTTCTATGGTGAAAGATAATCACTCTTTCGACAAGGTACATTTTTCGTCTGGCTTATCGTCTTCGATCTGACCGGCAGCAAAACTACCGCCGCCATAGCTCGCATGGTCATTTAATTACTCCACTACAAGGTAAATATACCATGGAGGGTACGATTTAAAATAATAATAATAATAATAATAACAATAATAATTTGTTTAAACTGAGTTATAACCCTTCCCTTCCACTTCAAGCAGTGAAAACTTTTAAATACAGGAAAAAATATAGGCCTACATAAGATCATCCATACATCCGTAGTAATTCTGCCCGAAGGCACGTCCTTCACTGCAGTCATAGCATTTCATGCTTTGCTTGCAGCTTTACTAGGAAATAATAATAATAATAATAATAATAATAATAAAAGGAATAAAACCAATAATTAATTGTTGTGAACCTGAGTTATAACCCTTCCCTTCCCCACCAAGCAGTGAAACCTTTTAAATTTACGGAACAAAATGTAAAAATGTAGGCATACATAAGCTTCTTGCATTAATCCATTAGTAATTCTGCCAACGGAAGGCAGGTCCTTCACTGCACTCATAGCATTTTCATTGCTATGCTTGCAAATCTTACTAGGGAATTATAGGTGTGGGTTAGCTTCCCGTTGCTTTCCACACCGATGAAGGATGATGATAATCATAAGGATGATGACCATATGATTTCGGGGACCATTTGGGCCTTAAAGTTTCCCTGACAATTGTCTTACAAGTGAGAAAAAAACCCGATAAAAACCTCACCGAGAAAAACTGCCCCGACCGGGGATCGAACCCGGGCCCGCTGCGTGACAAGGCAGCACGCTACCTCGAGACCACAGCGGTGGTCATAAGATCATAGCGTGTGTAAACAATTATACAAATTAAACTAAGATAAAAATTAATCAATTCAACATAATTGGGAAGTGAAAAATCAGAAATATAAATCCACTGAAAGACCAATTCAAATGTAAACAGATTAAAAATTGTTTTAATGGAAGCTACCGTCCGGCAGTTCCTGATCTATAGTGTTAAGAAGTTCCAAAACCTTACAGTAGATACTGTATAGGAATTAGAATAATAGAGGTCTCTCTCTTGTGGGACATGATGTAGGAAGTTCTGATGCGATTGTGTACTGAAATATTGTGATTGGAGTATAGTATATGGAAACGAGAGGAAAGTAGCTTGATGTAGAGGTATTATGAATACCAGAAAACGAGAGAATGGCCTTTTTCTATGATAATGGAGATGGAGCCAGCATACATAGTTGGCGTAAGTATGAAGAAATATAGTTATATTTACGAATATTGTATTTATATCTGATACACATCTTATAAATACGTTGTATTTATGTGCTTGTCCATCATTAATGTTTGTCTATAAGACGTCACAGTAATCAAAATGCAGCATCACGAGAGTTTCCAATATAATTCTTTTGAGAACGTAAGAAGGAAGTTTCTGAATCTATTTAAAGAATTCATTATTGAAAAAATATTTTTTACATTTCCTTTATTTCTAAATTCCAACTTACGTTGGTAGCAAGAGTCAAGCTTTTAACAAATGACATATTAATTAACAAAAGAAAGATATAAACGTATGTTACTGTATACAGATGATTTGATTATTCTTGCCATAAGATGATTTACAAAGGGAAACTTTCCAATTAAACAATATAAAAAATATCTCATTCAAATATCTTTTAATAAGACAATAGCTGTGGCACTATGCCGAAAATAAATAAATAAACGAGGATTAAGATATAATTGAATGGAAATATTAAAAATTATCGGAATTTATATTACCTTGAGCACTTTTTTTGAAACAAGAAATAACACGGAGTTCAAATTACTGAAATATAATAAGAGAAATAAAATAATTAAACGACAGTTTGAGAAACAAATATCCATAGAAACTGAATTAAGATTACACAATATAATATCAAAGCTATCCTAAAATATAGTAGTGAAAATTGATTTTTAATTCTAGATATAAAACGAAATTACGAGAGAGGTATGACGACATTTTTTGAGGCCTCTTTTTGGTATAAGTAGGTTGGATGAAAGGAGAAATGTTGGCATTCGTGAAAGGTTTAAAGTTCAAAACAAAGTAGAAAATATCTAAAAATATAAAAATAATTGGTTAAATCACCTTCACAGAATGGATTCAAATCATTTTCTGGAGAAGATATTCCGCTTTCAATCTAAATGACTCATTCATATCTTAAGATATTGGAACAGGCTCAACGGAGTCTAAACCTAAAAATCTCCATGATGTTCGTGAAATATTCCGTAAACCAGCAAAATCAGATAGTAAATTCGACTTGCTGTGGAATTTGCTTGATTTCCGCAACTCCTGCGTGACAGATATTCTTTTTTATTTTTCTGTAATTGCAATATACTGACTATTTATAGTAAGTGATCTAATAAAAATGTTGTAAAGATTGTCTTACGGGTGAGTTCACTTCATCTATGAAATACGCTTATAATGTGTCGTTACATGATCCAAAACGTTCATTATGATATCGATTAAAAACATAATTGAGGGATATATGCTTATATTACTAACAAATATGCGCTTATAATATGTCGTTACATGATCCAAAATGTTCATTGTGATATCGATTAAAAACATAATTGAGGGATATATATATTCTTATATTACTAACAAATATGCGCTTATAATGTGTCGTTACATGATCCAAAATGTTCATTGTGATATCGATTAAAAACATAATTGAGGGATATATGCTTATATTGGGATATAGGCCTATGCTTATATTACGTAACAAATATGAGCTTATAATGTGTCGTTACATGATCCAAAATGTTCATTGTGATATCGATTAAAAACATAATTGAGGGATATATGCTTATATTACGTAACAAATATGCACTTATAATGTGTCGTTACATGATCCAAAATTTTCATTGTGAATTACGTAACAAATATGCGCTTATATTGTGTCGTTACATGATCCAAAATGTTCATTGTGATATTGATTAAAAACATAATTGAGGGATATATGCTTATATTATGTAACAAATATGCGCTTATAATGTGTCGTTACATGATCCAAAATGTTCATTGTGATATCGATTAAAAACATAATTGAGGGATATATGCTTATATTACGTAACCAATATGCGCTTATAATGTGTCGTTACACGATCCAAAATGTTCATTGTGATATCGATTAAAAACATAATTGAGGGATATATGCTTATATTACGTAAAAAATATGCGCTTATAATATGTCGTTACATGATCCAAAATGTTCATTGTGATATCGTTTAAAAACATAATGGAGGGATATATGCTTATATTACCTAACAAATATGCGCTTATAATGTGTCGTTACATGATCCAAAATGTTCATTTGGATATCGATTAAAAACATAATTGAGAGATATATGCTTATATTACGTAATAAATTACAAAATCACGGTGATCATAATGTGAAGAAACACCCATGCAACAATAAAAAAGGAAACAGCATTAAAAGGGCGAGTCTAGCATTATTTTGCTTACTTAAAAATATAGATGCTTTTTACTGCCTATATTACTTGCGTTTTGTGTACTTTTGCCTGTATTTTAGCGAATTTCGAAGGAATGTTGCTATTGAGGCTATTCTCGTGAAAAAAAATATTTAAAATGTTCATTGATCCAACTTAATAAACACCAAAAATGACGATGACAATATAAATAATTAAGTATATATGTGTGTATGTCCATTAACTCCCTAGAGGCCGAATTTTTGTGTTTAGGAAACCAAACTCGGGATATAACAATTAAGAAGTGTAATGAAGACAGTAATGCAAGCTAGAGGGCTAAGCATCGAAGATGCCCAAGATCGTAGACTTTGGAGGTTTGGCACGGGAAGACGGCAGCAGCTGTAAAAACCCGAAGATAGATAGAGAGAAGTGTAATGTCGAGTTCGTTAATCGCCAAATCGGATAATTAGAAGTGTAGTTTCACCAGAAGCGAACATTATTTAAACGTTGCTATTTATTATTTACTTACATTATTTAAACATAGTGGCCTTAATTTTCGATTTCTTTGCAACGAAACTCCATATATGTCATTCAAGTAAAACGAGAATAACCATGGCCAAATCCTACCCTTAAAAGTGGAGGTTTAGCTGAAAACCATAATTAAAAAACGCCATTTTTGTTTTCATTCATGTAACTGGTTACATATGATTTAATTAAGAGCAGAATGATCATCATCAATTGCAGGCATGGATTTGGCCATTGGCCTGTTCCGCTTCAGGATAGAAATTGATCCCTCCATCTCTTCTTAGGTCTTCCTAGGTCTCTTCGCCCTGTGGGTCTGTAGTTTAATAGCTGCAGAGGCAGTCTATTGTTTCGCATTCTAAGAAGGTGTCCATGTCAATTATTTTGATATTTTTTAATGGTTTCAGTTATTGCTGGTGTGTTGAGAGCTTTGCGGATATCTTCATTACGCATGTGGTCATAAAGCGTATAACCCGCTAAAGGCCTTAATAACTTCATTTCTGCAGCTACTATCCTATTTAATTTACCTATAGTAAGAGTCCAGGTTTCAGAACCATAAAGTAGAGTTGGGAGAGCAAGAACAGAATGATACATTCCGTAAACCAGGAAAATTGAACCGTAAACTTGACTTGTAAAGGAATTTGCTTAGTTTACGCAATTCCTGCATGACGAGCATTTTCTGTCCTTTTTATCCCTGAACTTCCGGTTCCAGGTAATAAGTCGTAATTTAATTAGGGCTAATATTTATACAAAAGTATTGAGTTGATCATATTAGAATCGAGTGCTAAAATCTAATCACTTTGCTTGACTCCACTCTAAGCTACATACTACGGTACTCTAAATCAGGCCCGAGCGTCTGGATACTAACGCAAGTGTGAGCGCACCACTTCTTGTGTACAGTTTTCCATCCCTGACTTGCATACACCGTCGGTAGAAAGTCTGATCAGTGGGGTACACTACAATGTAGCCTACATCGCCAGTACATTTCTACTATAGCATACGCATTTCGATAGACACAGCACTAAACTTGTTTGTATTTATATTATCTGTAGTCAATGCGGCAATGTTTGTATGAGCGCAATGGTGTTCTGGAAGTACGTAACCCGCACTTCTGCTCTAAATACTTATAAACCATTCCATATGTTTTCAAGAAAATATTTCCTTCCCTAAGGACTGACCATGTCGGTCATAAACGTTATTGAAGACATATTTTCAAGTCTGACACAAGGGAAATTATACGAATCTACGCAGCTCAGTGTTGTAAATTAATTTCGAGATATTTTCACTAAACGTTCCTTGGTTCGGAGGTATTTCTCCGATGTGTTATTCCAAATTAGGACTTACACGTCAGATATATGTAGTATGTTATAATTAGAGTGATATCGTGCATATGTTTTTATGCATCCTATAAAAATTGCTTGTCTTGATTTTGATTATGCCACATTCAATTACTGTGACTTGCTCTTTATTGACATGAGCATCACATTCGGACAGATACTGCAACGAGTTCTTAATGCTTGTGCACTTTATATATGCAACCTCCGTAAATCAGATCACACAACTCCAGCATATGAAATGTAGTCTTGCTCCGATTGGAAGACATGCGAAAGATACATTCTCCCTGCTTCGAATGTCTCGCTTTTCATCATCTATTCTTGTTTCGGCTATGCGTCTCCGGAATTCCCTCTCCTATTAATATCAAGAACTGTTCGATTCAAAAACAGTTAATAAATAAGCTTAACAAATATTGCCTTTCACAATATAATATAGGCCTATACCATATCATAGGCATATTTTAAGTTTTCCTTTTTATTTTGCACTTTCGTCAGTAATTTTATCAAGTTATAGGTTATTGTTATTATTTTAATATTTTTGTGCTTTCCTTCTCTGTATTGGGTAAACTCGGGTGAATCGGGACAAAAATAGGAAAATCTGTAATATTGGATTTATTATCGATAATACATACATGTTTTGTAATTCATGATTAAATATCACCTTTCATCAATATTTTGTACCGGTTATAGTATAATCAATTGTATGCACAAGGAATTATTGACGTTTATATTCCAGTACCTTCCTCCTAATCTGTTAGGGTGAATAGGGACAGTCTTTTGGTTAATCAGGGCAGTATAAAATTGCTTATTTCGGTAAAATAGTTACTTCATATTTTATAATATATATTTTAAACACAATTTCATAATGTAGTTTTCTATATAAACTGTCATACAATCAGATTTATTTCTATATATAGGCTTACAAACAATATTTTTCTTCCCTCAGCTCCAACACGCTTTTCATGATATCATTCATGTCCTTTATCATGCCACTGTTCTTATTAAACAAAACCCACACGTAGCGTTACTCTTTTCCCGCTCTTCAGTACCATCATCATGCTTACGAGTACTGCATTTTTCTCCGTGAAGCAAAAGGCTGTCTTTCTTACAATGTTGAAATATAATTCAAATCAACGTGAAGAAAATGGAAGCATTTTTTGTACGTTACCAACTGATCTTTCTTCAGCGGATCGTCAGTCCCACTGTTACGGTGACGGCGAAGACATTAACGAGGTAGGCCTACTCCAAATAACTCTGCCGGATGATATAAGCTTCCCCTGACGGGATTCTTTAAGAGTGAAGCAATATTTAGATCCACCAGTCGTAATAATTTATATACTATATAAATATCTTATAAATGTATATCAATATACGATATGTAGTGAAATTTTAAATAGTAATTTCTTTTTCTTTTTCCTCAGTCGAGAGTCAGAGAGACTGGCAGATGTTCTCGAAAGCTATTAAACTGTTCGCCCATAGACTATGTTTGTGGAACATAATTCGATACGCACAAGTGACTTATTTTTAAATAAAGAACTGTAAGTTTTTATTTTCTCTGGAAAAAAGGCAGAGTGTCGACAAGGGGATATTTTATGATAAGGACATGTTTTGGACTCCATAGAATTTATCTTTTTAGCAGACAGGCTATTGTTTAACAAAAATCCCCGAGACGTTACGAGGACGAGCGAGTAGGTCATCTCACCTCTCGACACCAAAAGGGAAGTCCAGACAATGAAGGTATCCATCGTCCCCCCGTAAAATTAAGAAAAGTAGCAGTTTCTTAAAATGAGAACATCGGAACCCAGAGAATATTGTGGACCTTTCCTTTTTAGCCACTGGACGACCCCTATAAAAATTACAAAAAAAAAAAGCAAGTGTTAGTCTCATAAATCAAATAAGACCGGGACGTCTACTCCTGTCGGACAGATTGATTACCTATATCCGGCCTTTAGAAATTTGGTCAGTGTTAACTTCATTATTACGTAAAAAGCAACTTACTATAGCGCCGAGAGGGGGAGGAGAAAGTATGTCATCCAGGGTTGTGGACAATAGGACAAATCCCGTAACACGACCATCCTACCCTCCGCCAATGATCAAATAGCGTTTAAAACCCTCTTAGGAATGTCGGCGACCCTAGCCAATAAAATTTAACAGAAGCCTAAGTGATTGAAAATTTTGTGTAGTGATAAGAGGGGACAGCGGTGAAGGTACGCCCTGTAAGAGAAATACCCTACCAAAGTGTATATTCAAATAAAATGTGAGCTGGAGGGAGAACCTTGCTCTATGTTGACCATTTTTTTTAGAAAAGATGTGTGTGTTAGAATCCGCGAGAGAATCAGTCAGTAAAAGACAAGTCAGAAGTCGGGAGCCAGCGGATAAGAGACATGTGGTCTCCAAGTTCGATTAGGTGTTGGACTCAGCAAAATTAATATTACCCGGTCAACGGCGGTACACCTGTCGGTAGAGACATAGTTACTTTAGGAACTGGTACTACATAGACAAACATTTCCTCCGGCATATCATCCAAGCTAAGATCGAAAGTGTAACTCAAGCCACGAGTGTTATAGAAGAATAAATACTACTCTGTGTAAACCCTGATAAATATACCACCTAGTAAAATACATTATTATCATTATTATTTCTATAATAATAATAATAATAATAATAATAATAATAATAATAATAGTAATAGTAATAATAATAGTAACAAAATTATTATTATTATTATTACACTTACTCACTGGCACTATCGAACCCGTAGGTTCATGGCCGCGCGGACATAAGTTCTCCATACATCCCTTCTTGAGCTATTGCTTTTCAATCATTCCCTGTATAATCTACTTCTCTCAAATCATAGTTAATGTTATTCTCCCACCTCATTCTTGGTCTACCAACTGGGCGTTTTCCCTCTGGCTCTCCTACAAAAAGTTTCCATGCAAGTCTTTCACTTCCCATACGTGCAACATGTCCTGCCCATCGCAGTTACGAGACTTAACTGTTCTTATTATATCTGGCTTCCTATAAAGACCATGTAGTTCATTGTTATGTAGTCTTCTCCATTCACCTGTCTGTTCATCTCTCTTTGGTCCAAAAAATTTCCTAAGTACTTTATTCTCAAATACTTGTAATCTCCTTTCCTCCCTTAGAGTAGGAGTCCATGTTTCGCACCCATACAATATAACTGATAGAATAATAGTTTTATATATTTTCAGTTTAATGTTTTTTTAAAGGAATTGGGACATCAAGAGTCTCTGCAATGCATAAAAGCAAGCATTTCCAGGATTGAGCCTATGTTTAATTTATTTGTGCATCTCATTCCTATTTGTGATTATTGTTCCTAGGTATTTAAATTCAGCCTCTTCCTCAAAATTTCCCTCATTTATCATTAGCTGTCCATTTCCATTATATAATGTATTTCTACGTGTGACCATATATTTAGTTTTATTGATATTTGCTTCCAGTCATAATTTCTTAGGGTTACTCAATAGTGTGTGCGTGTTGTCCTTTAGTATCTCTTCGCTATCGGCCAATAGTACTACAATTATTATTATTATTATTATTAGTAATGTTATTATTAATATTAATATTAGTATTATTAGTATTATTATTGTTGTAATTGAAAATGATAAATTTCCCAGGAGGTATAGTCGGATTGACACTAATATTATAGCTTGTCAGCGAACAAAATGCAGTCGTGGTACGCATGCGCTAGAATTCATTCACGTGGGGGTTCCCTCTACCAGTCAGACTGAGTGGGGTTTCTCCGTGATCACGCGATTTAGGTTCTAACTTAGAAGGCGTATTTAATTACATGAGTATTGTTGTTATTGGTTAAAACGTAGCAATATTTTGCAGGTGACACCAAGTCCGTTGCAAGCATTACGTTGCGCTGATTGTGAAAAAGAGGAGAATACGGTTATGAGTTGTAAGAGATGTACAGTTAAGTGAAGAACGTATTAGCACTGCAATTTGTTCTCTGTCAAGCTACGTTATTCCATTCCATCGTGTCGTTCACTAAGGATCGTGAATCCTTGCGTTGACTCTCCCCTTGTGTCTTGATCGGCCTGCACAGTCGGTCTCATCAATATTAGTTCCTTCCATTATTATGTTTTATATTATTTTGTAATATAACATTGAAATAAGGAAATTAATTAATTTCAAAACAATTTACATGTGAAAAGTATGTATAATATAGCGAAAATAATCTCTATGGTGCGTAAATAAATAAATAAATAATAATGCAAAATAAGTAAGCAAGCTTGTACTTCATTAATGTATCTTAAGTTTGTATTAAAAATTCAAAGAATATTCTGTAATACTGACGTAAAAATATGCATTAACGTTTATTTTCAAAACATATTTTTTGTGGTAATAAGACACAAAAAAAAAGATCATGCAATGTACTATTCAGGTCAAATACAGTGCGATCAGTATAGCATTGGACAGCAGACCAGCAAACGCGGGTTTGTGTGTGCGATGACGAAGGCTTACACATGCAGGCGTGTCTGTTTTTCAATGCTATACTGATCGCACTGATGTAACTACACACGCTCGCGCTAGATAGAGGGGTTGGCTTTAAGAAAGATTAGTAATGTAGCCCTATTACAAGATAAAGTATAAATAAAACTTAGCACGATGGGGTAGAAAGTACTGAACTCTTAATGTTCTAATTACTAATAATAATTAAATTTGAAGATATTTTTTATTCTTGCAAATTTTTCTCAATATCCCTTGTTGTTAAATTGCTGGAATTATTACAATGAGACCGGCAAGCTGTAATAAAGTTTGGCACAGCATTTAAGGGATTCTCAGAGGATTGTAAAAAGAAACAAAGTTGTAATGTAATATTCTGCAAATATAAATAATTTTGTTTAAAACATTAATTAAAATGTTGTATAAGTTAACATTAGTTGTTTGTTTATATTTTATATAAGTCTAAAATTTCATGGATTTTTTTTTCAGAGTTACCATGTAATATGAAATTAGCTTAAATATTGATCTTTGCTATAGTCACGAACTCGTTAGCAAGGCTTGCTATTCCTCATAGCTGAATCATGACAATAATTGTATTCACGATTTCTGTATTCGTTCCGGGCCGTAGCCGAAAGGTTTGGCCACATGCCTTGGTGCAGAGATAGGCCTACGGGATTTGCGGTGGTTAGAGGCCCCATGGGGAATCTAAAATTCTCATGGAATTTTGACCAGTATGGGACCGGTGCCCACCCACCATGAGGAATTTGGGCAGTTATAATAAATCGCGACTCCAGTTTGATATAATCAGCTAGAACGGTTGGGTGCCCAACATGCTCATCACTTCACCATTATGTTGATTGGATAATTATTTCTTAGATTAACACATATGGATGTGTGGCCTACGGCCGGTTGGCAGGTTATGGGTCTTTCAGGCCTATCGCGCCATGGAGTTTTTTTATAATTCTCCACTCGATTAAAACGTCATATGAAGGTTGTGAGTTATAAAAACAGCTTTAAAGTGTAGGAGCTCGCTCACTACCGTTTCGTTTATCCACATGGAAGAAACAGGCGATGTTAACCTACTGCATCAGTAGTTTTCAACTGTTTCATAACGGCCCCCATTTACACCGCGTGATCATACACGGAGTATTCTATGGCAATCTAAAGATTAGGGTAGACCTAAAACTACGAGTCCCACGCCTCTGTGGCCATAGAGACAGACTTTAAATAAGGATAGATATTTAAGTCTGGATCACAAAACACAGGCATGCGCACACATTCACGCAAGCACTCACACACACAGAAAAAACAGAGAAACAAAGAGAGCAACATACCGGCACACAGAGACAAACCGCATAGAGAGACGCACCACACGCAGAAATGCGCACACACATAGTGACGCAAAATAACAGAGATACACAAAGAGAGAGTGACACACACACACACACACACACACACACAGTACACGTAGAGTGAGACACACCCACACAGAGATACACAAACACAGACAGAGAGAGAGAGAGAGAGAGAGAGAGAGAGAGAGAGAGAGAGAGACACTCACGCAGAGAGAGAGACACACACACAGACACAAAGAGAGATAGAGAGAGACAGACAGAGGCATACACAGACACACAGAAAGAGAGAGGGAGACAGAGAGAAAGAGACAGGCATGCAGATAGATAGAGAGAGAAAGATAGAAAGAGAGAAACACACACGCACACAGAGGAACACATATGCATATTGAAAGACACACACTGACACACACCCTAACACACACACACACACACACACACACAGAGACGCATAGACACACGCGCGCAAACACTCATACACACACGCACTACACACAGAGAGAGAGAGAGAGGGGGAGAGAGAGAGGAGGAGAGAGAGAGAGAGAGAGACAGACACACACACACACACTGAGTGCTTAAGAAAAGGAAGCTTTCCAAAACAAAGGAAACGGTCCACCATAGTACCAATAATCAAACCAGAAAGCGAAGGCAGCTGGAAGTGACTAAATACAATAACTATATGTCCACTTTACTTCGGCATGTAAATTACTTCGATTGGAAATATACCATCATGCTTTTCCAAGAAAAGAACGTTCAGCATCAATCAAATCTGTCCGCATAAGAGAACAGTGGGATGCTGATTGGGCTGCCGAAGAATTGAAAACAGGGCACAACTAAAGAAAAAATAAATGTGTGATATTCATGAGCATGGATGTCAAGGAGGGGTCTTCTATGGCAAATGGTGGCCAACAAATATATTAACAACTGCGAGAGGGAATTTAAAAGACCCCCAATAATCTGTTCTGCGTTGCCAAATATTTCTTCAGAGACAGGAAAGCTACACTCCGTATTAACAGCCAAAAAAGTCGACAGAGCGCGGAAGAAGGGATGTCCACAAGGATCTTACTGAGGCCCAGGATTTTGGAACATCATGTATAACTGACTCCTCAATCTGAAATATTCGCGACACACCTAAATTATTGTTTTTGCTGATGATTTCTCGGTGCTGACAGAAAGAGATTCACTGGCTAAGGCGGAAATGTATTCTATTTGGGGGCACGCCGTAGCGTAGTGGTTAAGGCACTGAGATACAAGCTGGAGGGTCGAGGGTTCAAGTCCCGTTGGGGTCAGGATTTTTAAACTGACCCAAACCCTCTGGCGGCTCTATGGCCTTGGGGTCGACTCAGCCTCTAATGGAAATGAGTACCAGACGCTTGTTCTGGGGCTAAAGGCGGCCGTCACGCAGGGCTGACAACTCGGCTGACAAAGTGCCGATTGTGTAGAAAAAGTGGGAGCCTTAACTATCTACTACCCCAAGGGCCTCCGGGCCTGTTGTGGGATAACTTTACATTTAATTTTTTAAAGGTTTATTTAAACAACGAACCTATCGAAGTAGTAGACAGAATTAAATATTTAATATTTTCTTTGATTCCAAGTTAACATTCAGCAAACACGTGGAAATGATATGTGAAAGAGCCACTACCCTAAATAAACATTTTGAGCAGATCAGCGAATCTGCATTGGGGACTACGATGTAAATAGCTGAAAACCATCTACGAAGGAGCTCTGATTCCAATGCTAACTTATGGGGTGCCTGTCCGGGAAGAGGCTATTCGCAAAAGAAAAAATCTCATCAAGTTGCAAAGAGTACGAAGACTGATAAATATATAGATAGCAAAAGCATATAGAACAACTTCGTATGAAGTTTCTTGTGTAGTGGTTGGGGTCCTGCCTATAGAATATGTCATTTATGAGAAGGTAGCTCTACAAATACAAATCTATGTTCAATTTCAACATGAATGCGAATTACCAACCTCCACCAAGAACTGGACTCATCCGGTAGAGCGAGTGAATTTAACGGAAATAAATGACCAAATAAGATATTGATTTAATATATATATATATATATATATATATATATATATATATATAGAGAGGTAGCAAAATAGAAAAAAGGCAGGTATCAAGATTAGTTATCATCTGAGGACAATGCTCTAATCGAACAATACAAATACAGACTAGAAAAGCATTGCTCAAACAACGAAGCAGAAAAAAATGTCATCCTAAAAGCACTGGAAAATATACAGTCCCTACCAGTTTGCAACGACAGTAACAAAACTGTAGTCATTTACACTGATAGTAAAGTAATTCTAAATTCAATCAACAACAAACTCATACATTGCCCAGTGATTGAACAAGTCAGACAAATATTTCGGGAACTCACAACAGCAAACTGGACAATACACTCCGGTTGGGTGAAGGTACACATTGGCATCGAAGGAAACGAGATGGCTGATAAACTAGCGAAGGAAGCAGTCGCGCACAATGACCTAAACATAGAGTATAATGAAATCCCTGTGACAGCAATCTCCACGGAACAGCGAAAGAAAATCTTACCAGATGACAAAGTCAGTGGGACAACACCAACAAAGGAAGCCTATGCAGAACGTTCTTCCCGAGGGTGGACCAGAGAGTGAAGATGAAGGTGCCAAGTTCTCCGGAGTTTACAGCACTAGTTATAGGCCACGGGAAAACGAGGTATTATCTCCACAGATTCAAGATTCTGGATAACGCAAAATGTCCATGCAATGAGGAAGACAGATGCAGGATCATCGAAAAACAAAGGAGAAATATAATACGCGAAATAAGGGGAAGTGGGGAAAAGTGGCCAATTACAAACTGGTATATCCTACAAATACATCTCCATGCTTTCCAAGAATTTATAAACACGATAGAAATTCCCTAATCCCAAAATGGCATTCGGACATATAACATAAGTAAATACGAGCAGTAGTGAAACTGCACAAAGTATTACACATAATTATTGTTATTAGTACATACTAAGAACAATACTTCAAAATGTAAAACCCACTATATTAAAATATAGTAATCACTCCGCATCATATTATTGCACTCTTAGAACTAGTTATTTTATTATTGTTGCTGTTGCTAATATAGTTATTATTGTTATTGTAGTTATTATTATTATTATTATTATTATTATTATTATTAATTTATCCCACATTATATCATTGTATTCTTAGAACTGTACTTTAAGTGAATTTTAATTGGTTTGTAAAAGAAAACTCTAAATATGTAGTATTACTCTGTAATGGAACAAGTTGTTAATAAATAAATTAAAGAAACCCACACACACACACACAAGAGAGAACAACGTAGGGAGAGAGAGAGAGAGAGAGAGAGAGAGAGAGAGAGAGAGAGAGAAATGCACATAGGTAGATACAGAGTTAGAATAACACGCGCGGCAAAGAGAGGACACAGAGATTGTGAGAGAAGAACACAACAGACCACAAAAACAGAGTGCGAGGTACTCATAGAGAGAGAGAGAGAGGAGCGAGACGTGAGAGCGATAATAGATAGATAGATTAATAGATTAGATACGCATAAACACAAACAGTTTTAGATAACGCACACACAGACGCAGTACAGACACAGGGATTGGCAAAGTCACTAAAGAAGAGTGTAAATTATTAATTGTCTAATTATAAAAGTTAACAAAGATGACCAATTAATGTAACCACTCAGCACTAGAGCGAACTGCCTGTGCTACATACAGCTGTACGTCCCGGTACCAACTGAACAGAGATTACTTATAGGATTTACCCACATTAATGCCTACAGTTCAATCTCCACATTCGGACAGCTACCAGCAATCTCGGCAGCTGATCGAGGCAAGAAATCCGACAGCTTTATCCAATAGCCTATACAATCATGGATAACTTGCAGAATACTTCATCGTTCAAGTCCTTCACGGGCGGACCGAAGAAAGGGCACTGTAATAATTAACAATAAGGATATTGATGTTATAACATTAACCATTTTCGGATGAGGATGTGTCTTAATCGAGCTGAATCCTCAAGGCGTAAATGCCTGTGCCGCTAGCATGTACTTTGACATGGAGAAAGACATAGAGAAGGAACAAAGAAAGGTGGAAAATCTTCTAGACCATATCAAGGCACACGGTAAAATCTGGCGATACGA